>VMKM01000060.1:579854-766907 GCA_008360985.2 Macquaria ambigua | reverse complement strand
CACACACACACACATAAGTCAGCTGACAGTTGGCCTTGTGTTAAACTGCTCTGAGGCCTAAGCTGTAACAGACCAAGTCACATGGCCTCCTCTTTCTATAGGCCTGTATCACACTCCCAATGGTTTAGCAGAACCCACACACTCATTAGACACGAGCTGACAAATGCTCAGAGGCCAAAAGAGCATTGTCACAAGGTTGTCAAGACATTTCTCAGTCTCTCTCTCTCTCTCTCTCTCTCTCTCTCTCTCTCTCTCTCTCTCTCTCTCTCTCTCTCTCTCTCTCTCATATTTCTTTTCATGTTTCATCTCCTTTCTTTTCCTCTCCCCACCCTTTAAATCCTAGCAGTCTGTGTCTGACCACAACATTAGTTTTGAGGTCAGCTGGTTGACACTTTTGGCAGTTTTCTCTGGCTTTGGTACTTTGACATAATATAATGCAACTAATCCACCAATTTCATTCACTCTATTCTTCACTCTGTGTGCGTGTTGCAGACCTTTCATTGCCAGCAGCAATGTGAAACTAAATATAGCCCAAATGAAACTGACCTCAAAAGCAAGTTGGTTTCCCTGTAACGCTGTTGTAATTAAAACTCCACTTGTAGTTTTTAGTTTGTGTGTCTATATCATGCGTTTTTTGTTGTCAGGAATATGAAACAAAGAGTGGCAGAGCTGGACCTGGCAACCCAACGTCTCCCAGGCAGAGTGTGAGGAAAAACCTGGACTTTGAGCCCCTCTCCACCACTGCACTTATACTGGAGGACAGACCTGCGTATGTAAACACACACACACACAGACACACACACACACACCATGTTAGATCTTTGGGTTGTTAGACTTCCCTACACCTACACGCCAGTGGAGTTGGTTTATTGGACAGTAGAGCCACGTCTGTTGTCTTTATCCCTGTCTTCCCCTCAGTCCTCCTTCCTCTGTCGGGTCATTAGAGTCCATTCAGTATTGTTCCAGCTCCCACTGTGTCCCTGTTTGTATCACTGTAAAAGAGAAGTGCTGCTGAAAGTTTAATGGCCCTCTCTCAGCCTGGCTCCATTACCCTGTTTTTTTTCAGCATTTTACATTTTGTTAACATACAGACAGACAGACATAAGCTGGGCTTCATCTTTCATTCAGTGGTGCTGCTCAGTCGCAACATTAGCACTTCTGCTCGGGAACATGGCGAATGAAAATAATAGTATAATTTAGCCAGACCTCCTGTGTGAACATGAGGAAGTTTATTCTAACACCATGACTGGCAAAGCTGTGAGTTCAGCTGCTGCTCAGGTCTTTTGCTGTGTGCAACCTCCCACCTCTTTTCCTTCTTTACTGTCTCCTCCTACTCGTGTTATTAGCTCAGTAAAACTGGGAGTGCGCCATCTCTTTATACTTGTAGAATGGAAGAAGAGTAGTTTATTTTGGTGTAATTAGCTTTTGACAAAACAAGCAATGGAATCAAATGTCACTTATATGTGATTTCAGTATTCCACACAGAGATTAACATGCTGAAGTATAAAACACTCAACACCCTCAAATGACAAGACCCAATGAAACATTTCCTTGCAAGAAGTGTAAAAGTAGATCATATTTGCAGTAAAAACAAATACTAAAATGCCTTGTTAACGATCATGTTATAAAATGACAAAAAAAATCTTAACTCCTGTCCCCTTCTAGCTTTTTTGTGGCGCTTTCAAGAATGAACTTTCACGCTCAGTGCTGTAAAATGAAGAACTGTGATTAAGAACACATCTGTTAAATTGTTAAAAAGTGTAACCTTGCATAGATTATTAACAAGATGAAGTCTCAAGGCCAGTCCAGACCAAAGATTCACGAGGAGATGAGTTGAAACTTGCAGCTACTTGCAATGTGCCGGTCTGCAACGTTCTGAAACCTGCCAGTTTACACCAACGCGACTAGACGAGACGGTGTATCGTTTCCATGGCAACTTCTCTCTGTACTTCCATTCTAACTGCCGGCTTTTCAGGCTTTTTTTTTTTTTGCAGCTGGATATAATTTGTAGTGTCTTTGTAGTGAATTACTTGCTACAGTTGTATTTCTAGTGTTGACGAAACGGCAAAAACGTTAAAAAACGAGAGGGTCCAGATGACAAAGCTGACTTCGCTATGAGTTGATTGGCTGTTGAAACAGGTGACATGCACAACACATAGTCGCTAACCCATTTCCTTATGTTGATGTATGTTTGTTACAGTAATCTGCCTGCCAAGCCAGCTGAGGAGGCACAGAAACACAGACAGCAGTATGAAGAGATGGTGGCCCAGGCCAAGAAGAGAGGTGAGGTCATTTGACAAAAGTAATCAAGGTTCCCTTACTATCTTCTTCCAGAGCCGTCAGAAAGTAAGGTCTTCACTGGAGCACTGGAGTCCACCACAGCTACAAACAAAGCATGACTAGAGAAATCCTTGGACTCTTTAAAGCTGGGTAGCAATGTAGTTGTATCCCTCATGCCTTAACAAACACCTGCAATTCATTTTTCCTCTTCCTTTCTCTAAAGCTTGGCACACTACTACAGGACTGAACAGACACTCTATGTTGTATCTAACCACCTCTCTTCACACTCCTGTCTGTAGAGTTGAAGGATGCTCAGAAGAGAAAGAAGCAGCTGGAGGATCGGTGTAAGCTTGAGGAGAGCATTGGCACAGCCGCCCAGACCTGGAACCAGGAGATCTTGCCTAACTGGAGTACAGTGTGAGTACAAACAAAGACTGAGTTTAGAATGATAAAAATACTGGAGTATTTTTCTTTGGAAACTTAACTTTTTTGTACAGATAAGGAATTTACCACTTCAAACACTGGTCAGACTTTTGAACAGTGTAGTGCTTTAAACAAAGAACAGTAACTTGATTTTCTGCCTTTTCAAGATATAAATGGGTCAGAGAAATCTCTTAATGTTTGGCCAAAAAAGATTCTTAACTGGTAAATGTGTCTTAAGTTTTTGTTTTCTCTAAATTACTGGTTGATGCATCTTTTTCACTGCTCTGTTCTTGTGTTTTTAAATGCAGTGTGCTTAAATTCCTAAATGTAAGTGGACCTGGCGTGGAAAATAAAAGTTGAAAAGCTGCCAGGTTCCTTTGGGAAGCGCTTTATGTCAGATTAAATACAGTCAGTTGCCCTCGCTGAGTCAGCAATTAGCTTAGAAACCAAATACAAAGTAGAGTGAGAATGGTAGTAAAAAAACTGTGATAGTTCTTTTTACATTCACTTGGGTTTGCTAAGTTACACTTCTGTTTGTGTGGGCGTACGAGAGAATCAGTTTCAAAACCAACACCGGTGATCCCACCTGACTATTCTGTTTATTCATTTCACTTAATTTCAGATGCATAGTCCATAGAAGAAAAAGAGAAACAATAGGATACAATGATATTTATGAACGTTTAAAACTTAAATCATCCATATATCATGAAATCGTCATCACTGTCAATTACCCTTTGCAAAAACCCTCTCTCGATCCGACTGTGGAGTGTCCGTGAAGGCGGGCATGCAAAAATGCGGAATTACAATCTGTGGTTCGAACAACAGTCCTAGAGCCGGCAAAAGTCCACCAGGTGACGCGTTTCGCTGGCAAATGAGTGGAGAGCTCTGGGTGCAGGCAACATGGAGGGTAGTTAAACATTGTTCATTTGCATATACTACCCACACTGTAGTGATACAAAGCTGGTTGAAAATCGTCAAAGTTTCCCTTTAAGGCATACATGGGGAATACTAATTGTCTGTCGTCTTTCCAGTACATGAAATCATCATTATATGACCATTTTTATGCCTCTGTGCTGGTGATAGCCGTGGCCGGAGACATTATGTCTGGGAAAAACTCTTTTTGGCCATTATTCAACACCATAACTCAGGAACAGAAGGAGAGTTTGTGGCCCTATTTTCCAGTTGGTTGGACTTTTGATTCAAAGGTCATTTTGACCTCAAAATAGGTTTTTAGTTAATTGGGTGATTCCAGATTTCACACACATGTTGACTGGGACAACACAATGAGTAAACAAAAGCTAGCACAGTATGGGCTTCAATTTCAGTGCCTCCGTTACACCTCCACCTCGATATTTTGCACTACACTATTGTTTTTTTCGTTTTCTCCTGTTAGAGCACCTGTAATGCCATTTATAAAATACAACAATACAATGCAGTACTATGTGAGTACATTGTGAAATATGAGGTAAACATAAACAAGGAGTAAAAGATGTATGGGTTGAGTTGCATTGAGAGAGTAAAACTACTCTCTCAATGCAGAATCATTGACTGCAGCAGTGGAAGAAATGACTGCCACCTTGTGGCTCTGACCGATAAATGACGATTTCCTCTATGAAACCCAACTGTTAAGCAGCCTCTGATGTGCTAAACCCTCCTCCAGGTGTACATCTCGACGAGTGAGAGACCTCTGGTGGCAGGGCATCCCCCCTAGTGTCAGGGGCAAAGTGTGGAGCCTGGCTGTGGGCAACGAGCTCAACATCACACATGGTACATTAGAGTGTTTGTGTGTGTGTGTGTGTGTGTGTGTGTGTGTGTGTGTGTGTGTGTGTGTGTGTGTGTGTGTTATTTATGATGAGAAGATAAGGCTAGTTAACCTGTGATTGTGATGTCCTGATTTGCTAACTGACTACTATTTGTTCATCATTTAAAAACCCACCAGTATGGCCTTTTCTTTTTTTTTTATATCAGAAACTACCTTGGTTCATTCAACAGGATAGAACAGTCCACACACACACGCATGTAGTAATTTGTCTCATTGTTGTTTTTGTAATTGAATAAGTGGCGGTGAGATTGATAAAAGAAGAAGTCCATAAAGAAGGAGCGTGGTCCATGATTCCCCCAGTACAAGAGAGAACGAGCAGCATTTCAATGAGTTCTCAAGTCCGGATGGAGATTATACACACAAACACAAATGCAAATTCATTCTCCACTTGCTACTGGAGCACCAACTTCAGTTTGCTCAGAGAAAGCTCCTCTGTACCCTCAGGGCTACTTGCAGATAAGCACTCGCTGACTGCTGAGCTAACCACTCTGCTTTGTACTACTCAGCCTTTTAAATGGAGCACAGTCCTGTGCATTATCACTCTGCACACACACACACACACACACACACACACACACACACACACACACACACACACACACATATCCTCATGCAAAGCTCAATCTCCTTCAAAGTTGTTTGTCTTCTCATAAGTAGCAGCTCTGTGACAGTATTCCCCCTTTAAGTAAAGTAGTGTTATTACTGCTGCTAATGCTACTACTAGCATTTCTACTATTGCTAAGTTTGCTACTTCTAGTACTGCTAGTACTTATATTACTGCTACAGCACTGCAAACTACTACTACTACTACTTCTAATGCTAATGAAAAGCTAAACTCTTGCTATTAATGTATACTACTGCTAGTTGGTGACTATTACTGCTACAATTTTGGGACAGAAGTGTAATAAAAGTTAGGAGTGGGAATCACTAGGAATGTTACTATTCAACTTGAATCAATTCTCAATTCAAAACTGATTCAATAAATAGAAAAGGGGGGGCACTAGTTTCAGGCTCTTACTCCAGTGCACTGTGTGCCAAATCATTGACTGGTATCCACTGAATTTCAATATGAAACATAACTGGCAGTTATAACTGGCTTTGCGTAAACTCACTGTCTGACGGACAGAAAAAAGTGTGTGAAAGTATGCTGATTTTATATTTAAAAAGTTCTAATCTGGAAGCATGTCGCAGTCTTCTGCCTGTATGAGAATAATGAAATGAAAGGGCAGTTTACTGTCCAATATCACTGACAATATCACTGTCTTTCGAAAAACAGAAGTTGGTCTTTGTGTTCTGGAGTAAGGGGGGACAAAGGAAAAAAGCAGAGTGCGCAGGGAGAGGCATGAGGCAAAGATACTTGGTGAGGTGAAAGGGACAGGTGCATGCTGGTGTTCTAAAAATCCAGTGATAGTTGTCTGGCCATCCTTGGGTGCACTGCAAACAGGAACTAATTGCTAATTCAGCACTAAATACTTTCAATGGTGCCATTTTCCCAAATTGTAAACAAATATAAGCTAAAATATGGGGACTCAAGTTGTAGCCCACAGCTTCCTCACTGAATCCCTGGCAACATTATACTTCCTGTTTACATCCCCCAAAGACAAATTATGGGAACTGTGGTTCCAAAACTTAGAGCATGAGTATCCCCCAAATCGAAGTAAAACAAAGAATGGGAGTAACAAAGTCCTTTTTTTTTTTTTCAGTCAATGGAGTCCATTCAGAATCGTAGAAGATTAGAAGCGTGATCTTTATATCTTTATGATTGCTCTTTTATCCCTGAAGTGCATCTTCACACTAGACTGCTGTTCTCAGCTCCTTGCAAGCCTGTTCAGCATGGCCTGTAGTTGCCATCTTCTGCAGTTAATATTAATCTGCTGGTGTTGCGTACTGTATAAGGTCAGGGCCACCAGTGCAGAGCTCCATGTCATGTCTCATAAAGCTCATTATTTCGATTCAGCATCTCATCAATAGAGGGCAGCCACAGTTCAAAGAACAGGCCGGGAGATTCAATGTACTGCAACAAAATAAATGTCGTCTGAAAATGGAGGGAGATCTTTTTCCTGTAATCACCTGTTAGTGTTACTGCTGCAGAGTAATGTGAAGAGCTGAATCCTTTTATCGCCTGAAGTGGTTTCTGTCCAGTCATCATGTTCTCTGCTCAGTGTCTTTAGCCTCTGTCCTACTCCCTTTCTCTCATATTGACTGTACTTTGGTGCTGTTATGTGTCCCTGTAGAGCTGTATAACATCTGTCTGGCCCGGGCAAAAGAGAAGTGGAGGACTACACCAGCATCCGCCTCAGAGACTGAAACTGCAGGTAGAAACAGAATAGAAAATTTTCTGCCCGTGTCCTATAATGCCATATTAACTCATCAGTGTGACTAAACTCATTTTTGCTAAACAAAAAATCTTTAATTTAAAATGACTGGGATGACAGATTAGACGTTTTGAGAATTTTTTTTTTGTGTGTTTATTAATGTTTTGCCATGTCTTCCAGATGCCGGTTCGTCAGATCGAGAGTCGAGCCTGGAGCTCATCAAGCTGGACATCTCGAGAACCTTCCCACACCTGTGTATCTTCCAGCAGGTCAGTGAGAGAAGCTCAGCCACCCAGTACAATACAAATGTTTTGAATTGTACAAAAAGGTTTGTCTGTCCTCATTGAGAAAACACCCTTTTCAATTCAATACAATGTTGCCCAGGTAACCTGGGAAAGAAACTGTGAAGCTCAGTGGCATTACTCTGACATTATTGTATCAAAGTAAATGTAACACTAACATTTCTGGGAAGGGTGTGTGAATTAGTTTATTTTTGGCCTGTTTGTTCCATTGTTTTCATTATTTCTTTGTTCATCATCAGGGCGGGCCATATCATGATGTGCTGCACAGCATTCTGGGAGCATACACTTGTTACCGGCCAGACGTTGGCTACGTAAGTCTCTCACACACACACACACACACACACACACACACACACACACACACACACACACACACAACACAGCATTACATCCTGTTGTGATACTTCAACAAATTTTATACTTATTCTTTTTATACCCACTTTGTCTACTGCGCCTTTAAGAAAACAGTTGTAAAGTCTCACATGGTAATCTTCATTCAACACAAATCAGAGTCTAGACAGTGGGTATTTTTTATGGGTCTTTACCAATGTGCAATTTAATATTGACACAAAACCAAAAAACATACCACATATAGAGACACATGCATCACACATGCATAAACAGGCTATAGTGACAGTTCTTAGTAATACTAAGTGAACTTTGAGGTTTTGTACAGTAGTACTACTTGCATATTATGAAGGTTAAAAATGACACAGCACAGACCTGGATCTCCCACGTAACACCTACATAGTCTATTATTATCTTAAATAACTAAAGTTTGATTGCGGTCTGGATGACTGACTGATGTATTTGATTTCCACTTAGTGTGTGGTGTCTGCTGACACACTGAGCTGGTCTACACACCAGATACGCAGTCTTTTTTTGGCTGCCAGAGACGATGCACTGCCATTCTAGCCGCTGTGTGAGCGGAGTATCTGACTCGTGGCTCTTTCCTCTGCTCTGCTGTCTTTACACACTGGGTCTGTATTTACTGGAACAGCTCTCGTCTCGGAAGTGGGAAATTCACATGAACGAGATATTCTCATGGACGTGGGAGTTGAAGAAATCACAGACAGGGGCCTCTGGCAAGTGTTCCGAGTTCACCCTCTGTCCGGCAGCCACCCCAGCCACCTGATCCAACTTACCACCAGGTGGTGATCAGTTGACAGCTCTGCTCCTCTCTTCACCCAAGTGTCCAAGACATACGGCCACAGATCTGATGATACAACCACAAAGTTGATCATCAATCTGCAGCCTAAGTTGTTCTGGTACCAAGTACACTTGGTTTCTCCATCGTTGCCCACATGAGCGTTGAAGTCCCCCAGCGCCTCTCACCCTGGGCAACTCTGGAAAAGGAGAGTCTAGCCCCTCTCCAGCAGTTTGGTTCCAGATCCAGAGCTATGCGTCGAGGTGAGCCCAACTATATCTAGCAGTACTGCTCCACCTCCCACACCAGCTGCAGTTATTTCCCCGCCTGAGAGGTAACATTCCACGTCCCTAAAACCAGTCTGTGATGCCAGGGGTCCCCGCCTTTGCTGCCGCCCAGCTTGTAATACACCCGACCCTGATGCCTGTCCCTGTTGGTGGTGGGTCCACAGGACGGCTGCAGCTCCTTGGCCGATTCATCTCGGGTCTGTGAATTGCTCTTAGTCTGGCCCCTCCCCTGGGACCAGTTAAAAAAAATAACTATGAATCATTTAGTATTTAAATTCAAGATGTATTCATTTTGTAGCGGCTTGCTGCGGGCCCCACAATATATGAAACATGGAAATGTGCCCCCCCCTGTATTAGTAGTAATACAGAGATGGTGTGCAGACGTGCGAGTGGTGCTAGTGGCTAGTTCAAACGTTTTTCCTTTTAACTACAAGTACAATGATCAACAGTGTAATAACTATTAACACCAAAATGAAATCAGAACATGTATGAAAACATGAATGGTTACATAGAATCTGGGAGACACAGACACTGAAGTCATGCGATCATGGTGTGAAGTAATTTTACTTTATTTTGACACTAACAGCAGTATTTCAGGAAAGTTTGTTGATTATAGTGATGATACTTTTTACCATGATATTTTTGGCCCCAATAATGCAGCATGAAAATTTGATACCAGCACGTAGACTGTTCCCATGTCCATAGCAATAAAAGAGGACTAACTAGAAACAAAGGCAGTCTGAAACTTAGCACTCGGCTCAAGTCAGGTTGAGTGGTGGTGGTAAATCTTCATTTGAGCACCAAGCCCCTCTCTAAATTTTCACATCACTGCTGCAGCACACATGAAGCTCTACACGTCATCATAAGATTACCTCAAACGTGCCCAGTGGTTTGAGCAAGGCATTTCTGCAGTGTGTAGGTGTGCAGTTACCAAACCTCAACATATTTTCCTTCCATCCACCCTCCTCTTCCCTCCAAGGAGAGTTACTAATCGTGTGAATCATTACTGTCTGTTGCCAGACTCACCGTATGCACTAAAGTCCTGACCCTCCTCTCCTCTGCTTGTCCATATCTGTTTTGTATGTTAGATTTAAAACATCTCCTGATACATGATATATTTTTAATCAAACCTTGGAGACTGAAGCATAAACTTGACTTTCAAAAATAATCAGCGCTTTGGACCAGCGTGAAATTCATTAATTAGACATTAAATTATTAATTTAAACATGATGGCTGTTTTTTAATGATGTTTTCGACGTCATACTGTGCTCTTACGTTGAACTCATCTGTGCACTAACTCTTCAGAGCCACATTGTGCTTGTAGATGCTGTGGTTTGCTTTGCTGCTCCTCACCGCAGGCCCACGCTGTCTATACTTAAACTAAATGCCTGCGACTTCCTGCACTGACCCCAACCCATGAGCTGCAACACATACACAATCTATGCATTCACCTTGGAGTGCAGGTTTTGTGGTTTTGTTCTTTACATCCGTTTGCGTCAGCATTTCATCTCTCTCTCCAGCTGAAATATCCAGACTGAAGCTGAACTGTTTGTAATTGTACATTACAGTTTTAAATTAGATTAAATAGAGCGCTTTAAATTAGCAGCAGTGTCAATGGTGGTGCGGTGCAAACTTCACCATTAGCAGGTGTTAACCTGCTGCCAGTGTCTTTTTCTGCCTTCACTTTCAGAGCCGGAAACCAAACTAAGTTTTGTAATAACACTTCTTTATACATCCAAGCTCACAGTAAGACCTGTCAACAGTGTTCTAATAGTCATTTTCTGTTTTGTGTGTGTGTGTGTGTTTAGGTACAGGGAATGTCGTTCATAGCAGCAGTGCTGATCCTGAACCTGGACACAGCCGATGCCTTTATAGCTTTTGCCAACCTGCTCAACAAGCCCTGTCAGATGGCCTTCTTCAGAGTCGACCACAGCCTTGTCAGTACACGTGTACACACACACACACACACACACACACGTACAGATTGCCACCATCATTACAGCTTGATTAGATACTAGATCAGATTGTTTACCTGAACTTTTACATTTCATGAGTGTGAAACAATATATTTATACTGAAAGGTAGTTATATTAGGTCTTATATTTAGGTCAGGTGAAGGTAAAAATGAAGATTATCCGCACACAGCTCTTAAAACTTTATTGAACTGAAAAAAGGCAAGGTATCTACCCTACTGGGTCTTCATCAGTCAAATGTGCACACAATTGATTTCATCCTGTGGATGTTATAGTCAAGTGATCACACAAATAATATAACAACCCTAACAATATATGACGACCCTCCAGATGCATTATTAAAAATTTAAATAGTTCAAAAGGTTGTAGAGGTCACACAAAGTAGAGAAAACATATTTAAATATTTATATAAATATTTAAAAAGAGGGGTACAGAAAAACATGACAACACTGCACAATCTAGAATACAAATCATTTGCAGTCTGATCACTTTGAGGATCTTGAAACTGTATATTTATACCCTATAACAGTATGTTGTATGTTTGTTATGTTTCTACAACTTCTTTTACATTTTTACACAGCTGCTCTTTAACTGAGACCATCATTTTAATTAGGGCTGCAACTAATGATTATTTTCATTATAGATTAATCTGTCAATTATTTTCTCGATTAATCGTTTGGTTTATAAAATGTCAGAAAATGGTGGAAAATGCCCATCACAATCGCCATCATGTCTTCAAATATCTTGTTTTGTTCAACCTAAGGAAACTAAGAAGATTTGAAGATTAAGGAAACAAGCAAATATTCACATTTAAGAAGCTGGAACCTAGTGAGTGGCCATAGAGAGAAACAAATAATAGCACCTGTACTGGATACTGCAGTGCAATCACTTCTCTGACATGAAGACACCACAGAAATCACTCATCCATGTCTACAGATGACTCACTGCCCTGCATATTAAACACAGTGTGGTTTGTGTGTGTATGGTACTCTGAGACCATCTTCTCCTCTCTTCACAGATGTTGACTTACTTTTCGGCATTTGAAGTGTTCTTTGAAGAAAATCTACCAAAGCTCTTTGCACATTTCAAGAAAAACAACTTGACCCCTGATATTTATTTAATCGACTGGTGAGTTATGTTGTTTCCTCCTATCTTCCTCATTTCCTTTGCTAAAAAAACTCACATTTATGTTTAATAAATGTTAAAGTTTTGTTAATACAGTTAACTCATATGACAATAAATGTTACTTACTTACTTTAAACTACAATGTTAATACCCTAAAAGGAAGTCTGACAAGTACCTCTTTGAGCTACTTGCCATTATGTCACTACTATATACTACATATATGAAGCCAAATATCAGACCAGGGTTTGTTCTGCACCTGCATGCAGAGTACACTTTGTTCTCCATCCTGTTCAAAACGTGTTACATGACACTTGGCTGATATTGAGTTTCAGTGTCAGGTGTGTTTCTGAGTAAACAGGACAGGCTGTTAGTGTGGGCAGGGGTCGGCGTCCGTGGTCTTTACCCACTTACTGTGGAAATGTCTACATTTATATTTCTCACTTCAGCCTTCACTTTTTTCACTCACAGCTACACCAAGCTTATAAAGGGAGTGGCTGGGGCAATATGTCAGTATTCATCCTTTATTGTCATTCACTATAATTCTATCATGGAGGTATTTCTTTTTAAATATTGTTTATTGTGAATATATAGTGAATTATTTTTGGTTAAAACTGAAACTACAAAACAATAACCATGACATCTGAAATACTGCTGATGAAAACAATTTCACATTAGCATTCCAGTTCAATATGATGTCACATTAACTAGACAACTTGACAATATGATTTTCCATACCTGCACGGATGTTGTGATATATACAGTAGATATCAGAAGGAGGTCTTTTTGGCTTCTGTGATAATGTTTCACACATGTATAATCAAGACAATGAGAGTGGTGAGAGTATAGAGTTTTGCAACAAGACAGGGCTGACCCACATGTGTCAAGCTGTTTATACGAGATGAAGGAATGGGAATGCTAGTCGACTAGTGCGCTACAAGGGAATATGCTTGAATTCAAATATACTCCTTGAAAAATGCTTGATTTTCAACATAATCTGGTGTTTCATCATCTACACAATCACTCATAAACCAAAAATCTTTTAATATTTGAAATGAAACGAACTCGTCGTCATATTTGTTTGTTGTCTCCTGGCATTTATAGTAACAATTAAAGGCTTCAAGAGTCTGGAAAGGTTTGGTTTAGGTACCTTGAAAGTGCTTGAAAAGTGCTTGAATTTTACTCTTAAAAAGCTCTGCGAACCCTGTATATACGAAACAGTACATTTGTTAGCTCTGTTAGCTTGGTTTTTGTTCTCTACAAACTCCTGAGGGAAATATCTGGCTCTTCAGCTGCTAAATGCTCCACTGTGTTCACCTCCTAGTTGCTAACTGTGTCTGTCTGCTGTTTGGGGCCGAGCAGGTAATGTTCATTGGGTTTGGGTTGGGTCAGCAGTGAGAGTGAACCAAAACAATAAAGTTGGCCAGACAGCTTAAAGCTGTGTCTGACTCCTTATTATATTAGTTATATTAGGCAGGTAGAAGGAACCAATTTCTAAATGCTTATTCATGTTTTAGTGTACAGATAATATATATTTCAAATGTATCTCAGAAATTCAAATATGTTATGTGCTTGTTTCTTGTTTTCATCTGTGCATGTGTTAGAATTGAATTACTGTATTATCTTAAGTGCACTTTTCCTCTCCCTGCCTCCACATGGGCCTCCAGGATTTTCACGCTATACAGTAAGTCTCTGCCATTGGACCTGGCGTGTCGGGTGTGGGATGTATTCTGCAGAGACGGCGAGGAGTTCTTGTTCCGCACTGCTATGGGCCTGTTGCGTCTCTACCAGGACGTCCTGACCTGCATGGACTTCATCCACATGGCTCAGTTCCTCACCCGCCTGCCCGACCTCATCCCCCCAGAGCAGCTCTTCCAGCACATCGCCTCTATTCACATGACCAGTCGCAACAGGAAGTGGGCACCGGTAGGGTGTCAGCTTTATATTTTTGGGTTTTTGGCTGGTACCGTTTCTTACATTTCTTTAACTGTACCTCCCTCCATCTCCTCAGGTCCTGCAGGCATTACAGAAAGATCAGGAGCGAGGCAGCCCAGTGCTGAAGCGCTGAGCTAAAATCAGAGGAAAACCATCACACACTGACGGACCCTACCAGAAAAACTAGACTCTTAGCAGGCCAGATGGACCTGAGAAAGACCTTCGTTCACTTCAATGGGACAAATCTGGTTGTAGCCGCTGTGGTTAATCTCTTCTCCACAGCTCTAACTGGAACCTGGACCCCGGAGGGTGTCTTTCAGAGACTAGAGAGGGGGTGTGAAAAGGAATACGAGGCCTTAGTTATCTCCCACCACCCCTCCCCTGCTCAGAGGCCCAGCAGTGGACTGGAAAGTGTAGCTGGCAGAGGCTGAAGAATGTATCACACACTCCCACATACATGTACCTACCAGGCCGATTCAGGTCTTCACAGACCAGAGGAAACCACTGAGAGACCAAATCCTCCACTTAGATTTTAATTCTCTGCTGTCAACACTCTTTCTAGCTACAGTTCCACTGGCAGTTTTTTATGACTAAAACAAAACGTATGACTCCCCAGTCTCTAAAAAATACTAGTCAGGGAAAGTAATAGTAATGTCCTGAAATGACATCTCCAGAGTCAGATCTGTGAGCGATAGGGTTGAAATACGTTAAGTGGAACCTCAGCTAGTGTCTCTCTTTGTTTCTCAAAACTTTAGTCATTCCTTCATGTCCTCTGAGTTTGATTTTGTCTTTTGACCTCAGTGTGCTTTTTATTTGCGTGTTTTCCGCTCGGTACAGATCTGTTTCCTGAACCATTCCATGAAGTCATCTCTCAGTTTTGAAGACAGTTTTGTGAGCTAAAATCCATGAAAATGCACACAACCTTCATGCTGCAGGTGAAACACCTGAAGACAAATTTGGTGTCTCTGAGAGCACCACATTGTTACATTTAATGAAATGTTTTAACCCTCTAAAAGGAGGTCATAAGCTGCCTGTAAAATGCGTTTTACAGTATATTTATGTCAATGAAACTGGAGTTAATAATGAGGTAATGTGTTGCTGATGGACACACACAAGATACAGTGTCAGACATGCACTTCCCATTCTCTAAATATGTTTGAGGTACATTTCAGCTTGTTGGTGTTTTGATTTCTGATGTCTTGGTGTGAGTGTGCTGTCTTTAAATTTTGTATTTACTATTTATCAAAAGGACGATGGGACATAAACGGGACCAGTCAAATGAAGTAATTGTTAGTTGAAGCCCTACACAGAGAAGTCAACATATGCACACAAGCGTGTTGTTAAAAGCAAGAATATACTGTAATGTAAGGGCCCTGACACAGCAACTTGACTATCCGCTATGGGGCACTACACGGCCTTTGTCGAGTATCTGTGGCAAACCATTACCTTGAGTGTCTGTGGCATGCCTGTGCTATAACAGCATCTGTCCAACTGGTTGTTCAGCCTTGCAAATCAGTGATTTCGCTCATTAAGTTCAATTTCTCATCACTTTTTGTCTGCCTTTAACACAAGCAACAGACCCAAGCTAAAACCAGTCCAAGTAAAGCAAAAGCTGTGAGGAGACTGATGAAAATAGGCCAATTAGCCAAATTAGTTTTTCATTTGTTTTTTTGTTATTTCCTGTCCTGCAGAACGTATGTTCATCTCGTAGGACACCTGGCCCTTGGGTGTAACTCTGTCATCTATCAGGCTTTGTGCCGGCTGTACTTTGAGGTTGTCAAGTGTGTCATGGCCCCGGTGCTGCATTCACACTGTGGTTAATGTGTCACTTCATCCGACCAGTAGTGGGTGGGGCCTGTATTACATCAATGTTGAGGGAAGTTTCATAACCAGAATTGTTTTGATGAGTTAACATAGACTGGACAGTGTTTCTTGATGATCAGATGAAAAGAAGTGAAGTGCCATCTTACTGTTGATCCTTACAGGAATGTACCAGTTTGTTAAATGTCTTAAAAGTAAATCAAATGACATAAAAGTTGAGAAGTGCAGATGTGATGTCTGTGAAGAGTTCAGTTGTCAGATTTTCTCAGCCAACAATCTTGAAACTAAATTGCTGAGGGCATTTTCAGTTAATGTGTGAACACATTAACTGTCCTGTTATTGGTTGTGAAGCTGCTTCAGCCCGTGTGTCGTGCTACTGATTTTGTGTGTGATGGAGTTTACTTCCTTTTGCGCCCTGTAATATTAGTGACGTCTCTGTTTGGCCTCAGTATCTCGTGTCCCCACTGAGTCCAGACTATACTTTCTTAAATGCCTGGACCAGAGCTCAAGTAGAACACATGCTCTGGGTTTAAAAACAGAAGGCCTTTCATTTGTAAATCACCATGTCAGCTGGTTCATGGCTGCTAACAGACACACGGTCTGCTTCAGTGTCTGCATCAGCTCAGCACCATGCAGCAGACTTTCTGATGCACTCCTCCCTCCCACTCCCCCAGTGTGGTGACACACCACAGGACTGCAATAAAGCTTTTTGCACATTCATTGAAGCCTTTGAGTCGTGTCTTGCAGCATCACTTTATGTCATCTCTCGCAGGTTTAAACGGGTCGTCGGGTTTTCTTTTTGTTTTTCTGTGCTTAAGTAGTGACCAGCTGACAATACATACTAAAGTGTGTGTTTCATGCTGAAGTGTGTGTGTGTTTTATGTGTACGTGTGGTTAAGTGGCATTTCCAGTACGAGATCTGTTAGTTACAAGTTAGCTGTTACATTAAAGGCTGGCCTGTGTATGAATTGACCCTCCCAGCTCAACACTACCTACTTCCTGCCCTTCTACCACAAAACACACACGGGCAACACTGTATGATCCACAGTGGTCAAAAACAAAAGTCAATCAAACTAAATTTGAATAAAAGTGTAATATGCTGTTGCATAATGATCTGCTTGATTTGATATGTGTAATGTCTTGGGTTCTGTTTGTTTTGCATTGTCTTTGTTTTTTTTGTTTTTGTTTTTTTCCTCCTCAAGAGACCTGCGTACTGTAGAGGATAGACACATAGAGACAGCAGAGGGTTGCCATGCAGCTGTATCTCACTTGAAATGTATATAAACAATGGTTTTATTAAAATAAAGATATGCATATTCAACCTGGAGCAGTTCAGTGTGTCTTTGTTCACATTTAATGGAAAATGACATGTAACTGATTTTATTCTTACCCTCAACCTGCCTTATCAACTTAAACTTCCAAATGAATATCCCAGAAGGCCTTTCATACAGGGTTTGTACAAAGTCTTAAAAGTTTGGAAAATTCTTAATTTTAACTGTTATGTTTTCAAGGTTAGGAATATGCTTGAATTCTAATACACTCTTTGAAAAATGCTTGATATTCAACAAAACCTGGTGTTTCATCATCTACACAATCACTCATGTAAACCAAAAATCTTTTAATATTTGAAATAAAACGATCCCGTCATCATATTTGTTTTTTGTTTGCTTTGAGAATCTGGAAATATTTGGTTTAGGTGCTTGAATTTTACTCTGTAAAGCTGTACGAACCCTGTTGATAGTGACTGATGCTAAAACTCAGTGCTTGAGCACTTGTGTAGGGTTATTTGTTTTTCAGTGAGTTGCATTATGGGAAATGTAGGATCCAGTTATTTTAAAGGTTGACCTAGAGAAGTGACTAAAGGTCAGGGTATCTTGGCCTCTACATCGATTTTGTTAACTACTTATAGCACGGGGGTGGGGTGGGTGGGGGGATAGCAGGCAGAATGAAGTGAAATGAAATCGCAATTCAGTTTATTATCAGACTGCAATTGTAGATGTTGAAATTTACATTTTTTATGAGCA
This sequence comes from Macquaria ambigua, assembly GCA_008360985.2. Taxonomy (NCBI): domain Eukaryota; kingdom Metazoa; phylum Chordata; class Actinopteri; order Centrarchiformes; family Percichthyidae; genus Macquaria; species Macquaria ambigua. The sequence goes on along the minus strand of VMKM01000060.1, from coordinate 749,456 downwards.
CGTAAAGAACCTTTCAACCTTGTTGGCTTCAAAGTTGAGATTCAGAGTTAATTTTTGTTCAACTGAGCAAACCTGACTACTTATTTGGCCAGTTACTAGCATCTACTAGCATAAGAAAAGGGAAAAACTAAACAAAAAATGGACCCTGGATGCAGAAAACATGACCAATACCTCTGTTCAGTGTGTTATTGGGTCTTTTTTTTTATGATGACTTGAGTTTTTAGAGGCTGTAGAAATATTGTAGCAGTTGGTTTTGCTGTATTCACCCTCATGCTTTGAGCTACATCTCGGGTATCACCACAATTGCATTTCCTCTGCAATCTACCACTCAAACAGTTTAAAAACCGAGTGGAAAGTTTCTGTCACAGGCACTTCCAGTCCCCTTGAAACCACAACCGCCCTCCCCCTTCCACAACAGTGACACTTTTTTCTTTAAAGTTTTTTTTTGATTTTGATAAATGTAACACCACACCACCCTTTGTTTAGAAACCCTTTACTGCAGGTAAAGAGCAGTTGTATCCATCTCCATCATCACATCCAGAAGAATATCGAGGCATCATGCGCACCAGTCACATCCTTCTGCTCTGCATCTTGGGAGCTGCGCTGCTTTACTCCGCGCTCTGCAGCAGTAAGATAACCTTAGATATTATCATTTTAACTATATTACTTCTCAGAACACCATGATAATACATTTATGTCTTTTCTTCAGATGAAACCGGTCCTGACGACTGCTGCTTCAAATTCTACCCAAGAAGAGTGAACAAAAACCTCATCCGCTCATATTACATGACTGACTACCGGTGCCCCAAGACTGGAGCCATGTAAGTACTGAAAACAGAGTTTATTTTAATACAATTACCTAAATAAGTATAACACGTATTACTCAGTGTGACTATTACTTAGTAAATCAATTACAATTCAATTGGACATTTAAAATAAATAAATAAAGTGCACATTTCACACATCCTGCACACTCAAAATTCTCATTTTCACATGAGATGCACAGTATATTGCATATATCTTGATTTTTTTAAAATATAATTCATTTCTGATAATACAGTAAATCCTAATTTTTGTCTCAATTTCTTACATTCTACTTTCTATTTGTTATTTTCTAAAAAAAAAAACTGTCGACCATTATAACGACACTAACATTTTCACCTTCTTTCTTTCAGTCTGGTTACACAAAAGTCTCGTCACATCTGTGCTGACCCGAGTCTCTCCTGGGTTGAGAGCATCATGAAACGTGTGGATGAAAGCTCCTTTTAAACCAGCTGCTCGTCCTTCTTTCAAGTTACTGCGGTTTTTGTTGCTTTATGAAATCACATACTATGCAATGCATGTTACAGTGTGGTCATGATTTTGGTAGATCTGTTATCTCTGGTGTGACATTTTGAGCCTGCATTGGCACACTGACCAACTTATCCTTTGTTTTTGTCATTTCTTCTGCTTTGTATTACCCACAAGATCATATCATATAAATCTCACACAATCTATAGTGTGAAAACTTTGCCTCGTCTCTTCTCAATTCCTTTTACGTAGAAAACAATCTGTTGAGTCTTTGGTTTGTGCAAGCCTTTATCAATTTTAGTGTTGGCCCAAAAAAAAAACTTGATAACATTATGAGTCATTTTTTAATAATTTCCTGCTAATTTTCTAAGACATTTCCTGAAGGAACAATGTAATTTGATACTAATTAGAAAGAAAATAGGAAATTTCCTTTAAAGAAAAGCTTAATTTAAACAGAATTTAAATAAATTATAATTAATTTATGATTGACTTGGATTGTACCTGCTGAGCGGATGCAGGTTTTAAGGTTTAATGGTTAATCAAACATCCCTCCAAAACACGCAGACTAACAACCACTCCAATTATGTCAGTGTATGTGGTGTTACATTCTGCTTTTCCTTCCATTGCTCTGAAGGAAGCTGACACAGAGCCACTCAGAGACACAGCGGTTGTGTTTTGAGTACCGACAGAGTTAAGCTCTCATGCCTGACAGTCACTACGTTCACTCTGCGAGCCGTAGTGCTTAATTAGGATTTATTGCTCAGATCTGATTTTTTTGTTTGGCTGTTCACATTATTATTTTTTTTACATGTGGCCAATATCAGATTCACAGTCCTGAACTGGCCCGCGTGCACAAAACAGCAATAACAAAGATGTCACGCGCAGCACGCTGTCATACGGAAGTTAACATGGAGGCCACTGAAGTCAGCTTTTTATGCAGCATGGCCACTTCAGGTTTAAACGGCTATTTCGACTTTTGTCAAAATGGATTCAGCATCCTCAATAACACTCAAAGCACTCCAAAATTGTCCAGATTGGCCAAGCAGTTGCTGAAATATTTGAGGAATCCTTGAGGAATGTCCTACATGGAACGGCGAGAGGCTGGTGGCTCGTTTCAGAAAAAGGATGGATGAACTGGCAGAGAGAGTGAGGATAAGAGTACAAGGTCATGGGGAAAGCATCTGTGATTTTTCCTATATGTACTGCTCCTTATGTCAAAGGTGGAAGCCTGATATTCAAGAGGCTGCAGTGCTCAAACTGATCTTCAGGAACATCAGTCCACATGTGGCGAGCCAGCTCCGGGGCAGACTGTGGATGAACTGGTGAGACCTGGACAGCATCTGGAAAAAGACAGAGCAAGCCAGTTTCAATATGAGCTACAGAAAAAAACAAGTTGTGAAACAAAAGGATAAAGAAAAAAATATTGGATTAGTCGACTCCCACACGCCCACCACAGAAGAGGCAGGGTCCTGCTGTGCATCTGAACGTTACCTATGTAGCTAGAGCAGGGAAGCGATTAGCCTAGCTTAGCAGAAAGACTGGAAGCTGGGAAACAACTACTTCGGCTCTGACCAACATTCAGAAATATACCTAGCAGCGCCTCTTAAGATCACTTGTCGGCCACTTGGGGGCAGCAGAACACATCATTGACACATCATCACCTTTTAAGTTTATATAGTGAACTTGTTAGAAAACTGTTTCTTATTTACACATCCAGCAGTTACAGAGCAACATTAGCATTCATTTGGAGCTGTGTTTCTGGTCATCTGATCAAAGTAATATTCCGGTATTCCATCTCTGTTAGCTCTGTTTTTGGTTGTAAAATATGGCCCATGTTTAAAAACACTGGCGTTTCCCTTTAAGTCCATTTTTTATAATAAACATTGAGTGCTGGTTTGGGGCATGGCTGCCATAATTTACTGTAAACAATGGTTTTATTGAAATAAAGAGCTGTACATATTCATCCAGCAGTTCAGTGTGACTTTGTTCACATTTAATGGAAAAGGACATGTAACTGATTTTATTTTTACTCTCACTCTGCATTATCAAGTTTGTGAGTTGAAGTGACGGCCTTTTTATCAACTCCTTTGTCTATTTTTTGGGGGGGCAGTAGGAAGACATAGGGCTGAACAAATAAATGATTTCAAATCTTGAAACAATGTGATTAGCAAATCGCAAAGGCTGATGCATTGCGTCTCCAGGATTTAAACTATTTTAGAAATTCATGCTGTCCTCCTTGTGTGACAGTCAAGCCGCCCACCACCAACACACACGTGAAACCCAAGGAAAAAACCACCATTCGTGGTGCTGAAATATTGTCTCTGCTGAGGCAGAAGCAACTTTGGGCGATTTAGTCCCGAAGAAAAGCAGCATTTCGATGGTATGGGAGTATTTCTGGTTTGAGACGGCAGACGTGCAACAAAAGAAGGTACCGTGCAAGGCCTGTCATGGAACAGTCGCCACATCACGAGGGAACACCACAAACCTATATCAGTTCTTATAATACATCCATGCCCCTGACCTCTCAGCATGCACACTGCCCTGAGAGATGCTACTACGCCCCCTGCTGTCCAAAGTTCACATCAACAGCAGCACTGCATTTCATTTACAGTTTCATTTACATTTAGGTTTTATTTCCTGCATAATATATTCATTGATATTTATGCTTTTACCAGCTGGTTACATTTAAATTCATGGAACTGAGCAACCTTTGGTAAGTACCACTTTATTAAGTAAGTACCACATTACTAATGTGAGCTTATGTAACTTTGGCATGTCCTGCAGTTTAGTTCAGAATGCCCAGAATACAATGCTACCAATGTATTTTCCCATATTTTGAAAATACAAAATACATGTATTTTATCTTGATACATTTTCTGGCACCAGTATTTTGTATTTTATTTTCATACATTTATTTGAGGTGCATTTTGTATTTTGTAACAAGATACATTCATGCCACCCTCAAAAAGTATTGTAATCACTTTGGTGATCCTCTGATTTTTCATCTAGCACCATCATCAGGTCAACATTTTAGGACCAAATAACTGCAAAACCAATGACATTCTTAAGTAATCTTAGCATGCTAATATTCAAAACTAAGATCATGATAATGGTAAACATTTTACCTGCTTAACATCAGTATGTTAGCTTTGTCATTTTGAGCATGTTAACATGCTGACGTTGCTAGGCTGTGCCTCAGTACAGTCTCACAGAGCCATTATGGCAGCTCTTTGTCTGTAAGGTAGAAAAGCGCTATATAAATGCAGTCCATTTACTAGCATGGCTGTAGACTCACAGTCTTGTTTTTCTTTTTATTTAAAGTTATTTTTTCCTTTATTAGATAGTGACAGTTGAAGACAAACAGGAAAGGCGCGAGAGAGAGAGGATGACTTACAGGAAAGGGTCCGTGCTGGACTCAAACCTGTGCTGCTGCGGTAAGGACTTAGCCTTAGCACATGGTACCAGGTGAGCTACCGGGGTGCCCCCAACCCTCAGTCTTGTTTTTCAGCAATCAGTCAGAGTGGATTATTATAGTCCATAACTTACAGAAACTTTTAAACTACTCACCCATGTCTATCAATACTTAAATATACTCTTTACCTTGAAGTGCCAGCATCAGAGCCTGTGACGTTGTAGAATTCACAGACATACAGTACCTTGTGTAGAACTAGTCTCAGGTCCCATTTCTCATTCCCGTCCTCACTGCTACAGTCAAACTGAAACAATGAGCCAAACTGGATGTATTTCAGCTCTCTATACAAACAAGTGTGACAAGAATTAAGCATGTCTTCAAATACTTAAACCAGTTTTTTTTTTAAATTGCTAACAAGGTCTACAACTGTGAATTTTCATAGGGGATGTCAGCATATACACTATTATACAGTAGTGCCATCTACTGACTGCAGCAGTCTCTTCATCTTTATTAGTACTGATATGAATTTGCAGTCAGTGCCAAAAAGGTTAAGGTGACTGTGGGTAAAGTTAGACCAGGTGCCAGAGACAGTTCCAATCACCTCAAAGTAAAATTAAAGTAATAGTTCACTTGTTGTTTGTTTTTGTTTTTTTCTGAGAGTGAGATGAGGAGATTTTTATAATTTTAATGTCTGTGTGTTTAGAATGGAGCCTGTGCCAGATGGTGATTAGCTTAGCTTAGCATACACACTGGAAGCAGGGTTAAACAGCTAGCTTTGCTCTGTTTAAAATGTCAGTAAAAAATAAGCCTGCCATCGTGTTTTAATCAAAAAGATTAAATATTGAGCCAGATTTTTATTTTGACTTTACCCATGTTTGCTGTAATCCTGATTGTATAGGCTTTTAACAATGACTTCAACTTCATAGATTTTACAATAATGCCAGGATCAGACTACATGACCTGACTTGGCTGAGGGACATTTCAGCAGACATGTGGAACTGTAACCTTTAAAAGTGTCACAAAGCTTGTCTTTTGGTTTAAGACTTGACAGGATAAAACTACAAATTGTAAGGCCTGATGCTCATTTGTGTTCCTGATGGCTCCCTGTAGAATCTGTCTCCTGCTTCTTCTTCCACCCGCCACAGCTGAAGACAATCTCAGCTTGCCGGCCCTTCAGATTCTCCAGGCGTTCCTCCAGGTGGTCGGAGCCGTCCACAGTGTCCTCAAAGTCCTGCAACAGGACCCTGTTCCCCAGCAGCCCACGACACTCCTTCAACCTCAGGTTGTCTCTCTGCAGGCCGTTGCGTGCCTGCTTAGTCCTGGTCAGGAGGTGTCTCTTCCTGGCCACCGTGGCCTCCACCTCGGCCAGCTGCTCTCGCTTGGCCTGGACCTCCATTTGGCTCCAGAACAGCTTCTCCTTTACATTTGACAGCAGCTGATAGAGCAGAAGAAAACACAACACTAACCCTATTACTTAATAACTAAAAATCATATCTTGTGAAACACCTACAGAAATTACCTTGATGCAACCTGTACCTGTGGAATCTTCACCCTACCTCCAAGCTGCTGCTGATCTTTTTCTGCATCTTTAACGATTCCTCATTTTGCTTTTCGGTGTGTTTTTTCAGCTCCAGCCTATCAGTCTGCAGCTGCTCAAACTGGAGCTTTAGGGGGTCCCTGGTGTGTTCCTCCCCATCACGGAGCTCTGCCTCCAGCCTGTGAATCCTGATCCTCAGCTTGATGTGCTTGAGGCGCAGCTTGATCAGCTCGTCCTGCCAAAGCTGCTCTGTTGCCAGGGTTGACGCCACTTTGGCCTGAGCAGCTTGTTTACCCAGGGGACGGCTTAGCAATGTCACAGCTAAATCTTCCTTCAGTGCCACGAATGCTCGCCATTCGTTTTCCACCTGGGGACGAAGATGAGACGGTTTTGCCCACTGACTAGTAACACACACAATCAACACTTATTGGGCACCTGTAGAGTTTTTTGAATGTCATATGAAAATGCATGCAAGGAGCCATGTCTATAAGGATACTTGCTAAATGTTTATTTTCTAATAAAGGGTACACTGGGTTCCTACATGGTTTAAAATGTCACTTTTCTCCCCAGACATTCGAGTTGTATTTTGCAAGTTGTTTATTCCTAAAGCATTCCCTTGTTTGCATAGTGCTGAGAGCAGTGTCTGCATGGTTCAGTATGCATGTCACATCCACCCAGCTAACTGCGTAGCAGCATGTGTAGACCCCTTGTACTCCTTTACCCTAGATCGGAGACCATTTAAAGCCCTTGGAACCTTGGTTTCAGTATTTCTCTATAACATTAAATATTCTTTACTAAATAAGAAACAAAGATACAGTTAAAAACAATGCATCCTTAGTTGTTATTTATTAACATTTTAACACTCAAAAACTCAGCTAATCTACCTCATCAGGACTGTGTGGGTGTGGTTTGATCAGATTTGATTGACAGTGCTGGCAACATACGCAAACAACCCCCACGACTGTCATCAGATTTAGATTCAAATGTTGCTAAACTTTGATTATTGGACAGAAATATGTGACATCACCATACAGAGATACAGAAATCTCGTTTTTGAGTATACTTAATTTTGCCACTTTGCCAGTGAGAACTTACTACATAATCAAAACCTGTTTATAATTAGTATTATAATTAATATATAGTTTATATCACTTCAGCTATTTGCTTATTTTGATTTTATTTGCATAAATAAGTTATAAAAATGAAATGAAAATGAATGAATAAAAAAGTGAAACAAACAGCATATATTGTTAGTGAAACTGTGTTTTTACTATACATGTTACTTTTTTCTTTTTCATATGGCACTTCTACCAAAGGTTGCCTCTTGTAAGCAATGCATATACTTCAGAAAGATTGTTATAGTCGCTTTAGTTGACAATGCTGTGTTGATATACTAATATATCACCTCTGAAAACCATCATCTTAAAATAAAAACTTTTATCAATGCTAGCCCTAATTATTTTATTTCTCAAGTTCCAATACTGCTTATCTGTTTTATTTATTTAGCTTAGTCTATTTTATCTTGTTTTATAATATTTTATTATAATATTTTATATATTTTAACAAAACTTTTGTGCACTTTCCAACATTTTTAAGCAAATTTGTAGAACAATGTAGATAACCTACACAGGCCCTAACAATAAGACCAACCTTGTCCAGCTTCTCTTGGGACTGTAACCTCAGCTCCTCTGCCTGCTGCTGAGTGGTCTCTGAGTCAGCGGTGAGCTGCAGCTTCAGGTCGGTCAGGAGGTTAATGTACTTCTCATACTCCTGCTGCTGCTCTGACACTGGCATCACCCTCTCCAGCTGGGCGTCGTCCCCGGCCTTCTTGCGGAAGTACTCTGCCAGCTTCATCTGCAGCTGGCTGCTGTGTTGGCTGGCTTTCTCTCTCTCCTCACACAGCTCCTGGAGCAGCTGCATGTATTCTTCATAGCTGATGTCTTCTTTGTCTGCAGGAGCAGCAGTGGATTCCTCTTCTTCAGCTTCGTCATCCTCCTCTTGTGTAGGACTGGTGTTCTCTCTCTCCGGAGTCTGGAGATGCAGTATGGAAGGTGCATTGTCATCACTGCTGTTGAACTCAAAAACAACACTCTCCTCATGGGACATTGGCTGTTCATTGAATTCATGTATCTTTACATCCAAGTCTTCACTTGTGGTAATGTTGTCCACACCAGAGAGCTCATATATACTGTTCTCTTCTGGCTCAGAGGTGGCTGCTTCTTCAACAGGGGCCTCTTCAGTGGGCTTCACACTTTGAGAGTTTTCTTCATCATTATCTGATGCAGCCATTTCATCTGGGACACCTTCTTTTTCATTTTCATTAACAGTAATAGGAAAACTGTCCTCCACATTGGAGGAATCTGCTGCCACCACACTCTCTATGTCATTCTTCACCCCATTGTCTTCATTTCCTGGCTCTCCGTCCATTTTTCAATAGAAAAATAAAATACCCAAAAGTATTATTCAGTTGTCTATAGCTATAGGGCTCGCGCTAGTCTCTATTCTATGAAACTGTTCGTTTTGTTTCGGTTGTCCTGGAAACTGGAATCGGGAGCCAATCATATGCGAACTGACCCCTACTCATTAATATTAACAAGCAGGATGTGAGTAGGTCGCGCTGCGAGGTTCGGCGTGCGCAGGCGCGCAGTTCTACCTCCAACAACAAGAAGCAGGAGCCAGGCAACATGGCCGACCTGGGGAAGAAGTACTGCGTGAACTGCCTTGCAGATGTTACGAACCTGCGGCTTCGTTGCACCGACTGCCCCGATATCGAGCTGTGCCCGGAGTGCTTCTCGGCGGGCGCAGAGATCGGTAATCACCGGAGATGGCACGGCTACCAGCAGGTCGACGGCGGTCGGTTCTCTCTCTGGGGTCCCGAGGCAGAGGGAGGATGGACCAGCAGGGAAGAGCAGTCGCTACTCGATGCTATCGAGCAATATGGATTTGGAAACTGGGTACATCACTTTTTAAGTTACTTAACTTAATTCATCTCTACAATACACCATACGCGCTTACAAGAGTTTTGTTTAAAATACTTAAATAAAATATAAAATGTGAATCGTAAGAGTTGGCGAGTAGGGATAATGTAACGTTAATGACCTTTATGGCAATCCATTTTCTTTTCGTACTGTCGTAAAAGTTGGACGACTGAGCATTAAATGTAGGATATAAGCTATGTAACAGTCCCACAGTTATTTTTAAACAATGTTACATTTTATATTAAGGGCACAACAAGGCGTTAATGATATGTCACATTAAGAATAAGAGCTGACGAGTAACTTAGAAGTGCATAGTGACTTTACGTCTTCATATAGACAGATGGTTATTAGCCTATTAAAAGGGGGAAATGTTGTTACAGCAGCCAACTCACATCAGTCAACATACAAACGCTCCAGGAGGAACAGTCTAAATACAATCAGAAACATGTAAAGAGTAACAAACTGAAATGTTTTACTAGGAACTCAACTAAACTTAAACTTGGGTCTTACTCTAAATGTATGCAATGTATAATAATGACAGGTAATAGTTTTAGTGCAAGTAGGTCAGGTAGTTGAAACCTGTTATCCCAATTTATTTATATACACCACAAACCAAGATAAAGCACTGCAAATTGAATTAATGACATACATCACATTCTTTAGCATTAGACTAATGTAAGCTTTATTAAAACAGTATCTGTTCATTTTTAGTCAGGTTTAGGGTTGCCCCTAAAATTATGTTAATCACTGATGAATCTGGTATTTTATAATTATTTTTCTAATAAATCCAACATTATCACTGTTGGTGGGGTAATGTTTCATCTTACAGGTCTGTAATAAATAATGCAGGATGACCTCCGCTCCACACTTTGCTAAGGTGCTGGAAGCATCAATGAGTCCAAACTGATAGAACTTATTTCTATGCAGTGTTTCACTTTATTTTAAACTTTCGGTCTATCAGACCTTCATCAGAGCTGCATGATTCAACAATTGACAGACAGGTAAAAATAACCAATCCCATTCTAATCATTGGCAGTATGCAATACATCTGTGTACACCCTGGTGGTAGAAGTGTGCGGAAATCTCTTCTATCAGATAGATCTGTAATAAATATGTCCGTGGAAACTTACTGTAAAAAAACGGCACTAATTATTGGGAAAACGTGAATTTCCTTGAAAAAATTAATCAAATCAATTTAAACCAAAGTAAACATTCATTCATGATTTAGTTGAGTTAACTTTACTGCACTGGTGAGCTTATAGTGCAGGACAGACAGGACAACATTCGACACAGCAAACTGAAACGCTCAAATAAATAAAACATATTCAAATACACAAAAAGACCATAAATATCAAAGATAAACTAAAAACAAAATATACCTTAAAGTGCTACAATTCTAGATTAGAATAATCGCATATTGAAATATGCTACAAACCAAAAATAATTACAAAGAAACCATACGCTAAAAACAAAATAGACCTTAAAGTCTCAAAGGTTTACCATTCATGAGTCGACTTAAAGGTTCACAAGGTTACATTAGCAATTCATTAAAATTGGTAGCAAGTGTATCAATTGAATTTGAACTGATTTCAGCAGTACTGGTTTGTCAAGTAAATAACATTATGAACAGCACACTGTTGTATTTCTTCCACTATGCTCATTAGTAACAACCTCCTATTCATGTTGTCTTTCAGGAGGACATGGCCGCTCACGTCGGAGCATCCCGAACTCCTCATGAAGTCATGGAACACTATGTCACCATGTACATCCACGGAAACCTGGGTAAGGCCTGCATCCCTGACAGCATTCCCAACCGGGTGACCGACCACACCTGCCCAAGCGGGGGGCCCCTGTCGCCCAGCCTCACCACCCCTCTCCCTCCGCTGGATATCAGCCTGGCTGAGCAGCAGCAGCTGGGCTACATGCCGCTACGTGACGACTACGAGATTGAATATGACCAGGACGCAGAGAAGCTCATCAGCGGGCTGTCGGTGAACTATGACGACGAGGATGTGGAAATTGAAATGAAACGTGCCCACGTGGACATGTATGTGCGCAAGCTCCGAGAACGCCAGCGACGTAAGAACATTGCCCGAGACTACAACCTGGTGCCTGTGTTCCTGGGCCGAGACAAGAAAGACAAAGAGAAGGACAAGCCAGGAGTGCTGGGAGTCATAGGCACTGTTGGTGGTGTGGGTGGGGCTGGAACTGGCAGTGGCACAGTCGGATCAGGTTCCACAACAGCAGCAGGATCAGGTGCTGTTCCAAATACACCCAAAAGAAAGATCACCAAGGAAGAGAAGGAGCAGCGCGTCAGGCTGCGTGGGCTCTGCCAGTTCATGGCCCATCGGGAATTTGAAGACTTTTTTGAGAACATGCATAAAGAGCGTGTGCTGAGGGCCAAGGTGCGTGAGTTGCAGCGCTACCGTCGCAATGGCATCACCCGCCTGGAAGAGTCTGCTGAATATGAAGCAGCACGACACAAACGGGAGAAACGCAAAGAGAACAAAAGTGTGGTCACCTCCAAACGGGGCAGCGGAGGAGGGGGCGGGCTTGGCTCAGTTATGGGACTCGGGGGTGGAGCTGGAGGGGGAGGAGGCATTGCTGGAGGGCTGGGGGTTGGAGGTGGGATCAAAGAAGAGAGCAAAGATGGTGAGTTTGCCGCCATCGAGAATCTGACAGGCTTTGAGCTGCTGTCAGACAGGGAGAAGGTGCTCTGCAACTCTCTGAACCTCAGCCCAGCACGCTACCTGACTGTCAAAACCATCATCATCAAAGATCACCTGCAGAAAAGGCAAGGCATCCCGGCCAAGAGCCGGCTGCCCAGCTACCTGGACAAGGTTCTCAAGAAGCGCATTCTCACCTTTCTCACAGAAAGTGGCTGGATATCCCGAGACACCTCTTAGCGATCCACCTTTGGTCAGGAAGTAATAAGCGGATGATCGCTGATACCTGATTAGCTATAAGCTCTGTAGGCAGGCATGCAAAACTACTGGTTTTCACCATTTTTCAAAGGTGACCTTGTGAATATGTACATTGCAAAGAAAGAAGATGACCCACTCGAAAATAGTATATTTTCATACCAGGGTTAGGAACAAAAATAAGCCTATATTTTTACATTTTGAAAGGGACAGGGGTGGAAAAACAACTCTGGTGGTTCCAAGTACTTTGTATCCACATTGTTACTACATGATGACAACTACAATGCTAACAATTATTACGTAGTTGCAGAGATATTTTAGTGTTATTGCAGCAGGCTCATTGAAGATGTTTATGAAGAAATACTATTTTAAATCCAAACAGCAACAGGGCAAAAGCCACTTAAAGCTGAAAAGAAGGGGAAATGATGAGATGAGTAGTCAGTGTTGCTACAGTTGAATTTCTAGTGTTGATGAAACAGCAACAACATTAAAAAACGAGAGGGCCGAGATGACCAGCTGACTTTGCTACGAGCTGATTGGCTGTTAAAACAGGTGACGTGTCTTACGTTCTAAAATCAGCTACTGGCCATTTGACAAGCTGAGTCACAGGTGACGCCATCACACCGCTGCAACTTTTCCTGAAACGTTCCAAAACGGTTTCGTCTCATCGCACATTTTTGGTCTGGACTGGGCTTTAAGTGTTCATCAGTTAAAGCTGAACTTGGTAACTTTCCAGCAAGAGCTAGCTGTTTGAATATTCTAACATCTTCAGGCTTCATTTCCTAAAAATTGGCATGCAACAACAGTAAACTCTCAATTCTCTGACCTATTTTTTTTCCTTCTTACTGCCTGTAAGGGAAGGAAAAGGCAGCAGGGTTCAACCATCTTCTAGCGTTCTCTGGACTGAGCACTTGCTGCCTGAAGGCAGAGTCCGACAGATAGAGGTTGACATAGAGATAGACTGATAAATAAGCCAGGCTGATATATTTGCTGATGTTAGCTTATCACTGATGTATCAGTATTGGCACATATTTCGGCCAATAAGTAACAAGAAATGTCAGTACAGAAATGCCAAAGAATGTGTTAGGAGATAATTTAGAACAAGTGTTTCCATTATGCTGTCTGTCCACCAGAGGGCGCTGGCAAGTTTATTTTTCAACTTTAAAATGTCCTGCTCAGTACATATCTTGGTCACAATTCTTTAATAGCCAGATTTAAAGGATTCTTATCAAAATATTCATTCAAGTTACATGTTTATGTTAAAAAAACATATATCGGCTGATATATCGTATTTAACTCTTAAAGCCCCTGAAAACTTGGCTTCAGATCTTAAGTATTTCTCTATACCATTAAATATGCATGCTAAGCGATAATCCAAGTTAAACCACATCTGTGACATCATTCCAACTGAGCTTCTCGGTGAAAAAGGAAAGGAAATATATATCTCTCATGTGAATATTTTCAGGGGCCTTTAAATATACATATGAGTATTGGCCCTATAATTTGTATATTTTTTACATGTTTTAGTTAGGCACCTGACATTAGTATGGAGGAGAAACTCTTCTTTTTTTTGGAGCTCTACCTTGTGAATTTGGCCCCAAAACCCTTTTACAGAAACATCTAGTGCAGCTCAGCACATCTTTAAATGTTCTACTGTCCCCATAGAACAATACAGGTAAAGAAGCTGACTGTGTAAGGGCATTAACCAGTGATACTCAAATGCTGATATACAATTCCAAGATTATTGTTTTTTTTGTTTACCAAGTGTGTGTGCATGGCGGCCTAATATTACACCTCTTTATCTTTTACACATAGATGGCAATGTTCCTCCTCATTGTGTGCTTTTGAGTTTCCACAGTCCTAACCAAATTTAACACCAGCCCTGTGGTTGACCACTTAACCGGATGTTACCTGCCCCCCTATTGGCAGCCTGTCATTCATTTTTCAAAGGTAACGTCACTTTGTCTTGAAGGCAGAGCCATAACAGAAGCACTGGTGACTCATTCTCAGATTCCTGCTTTTTCCGCAAGCCGAGCTGAGCAGTGGCCATCGTATTATTTATATGTAAATTAAGTTATTGAATCGGCTATAATTTCACAGCAGGAGCTCTAAAATCACAGAGAAGAAAGGCATGTGGATGTTACCAAAATGCAATATGTGCGTGATTCATATTTTCCTCTTTACTGCATCTCAAAGTGTTGAAAATATGCCTTTTTGGGGGGATGGGGTTGGTGGTAGGCATTGCCTTAAAAGCAGAGTTTTGCCCTTTTTTTATGGTCATCGAAGAGGAATGGCCTCCTCTTCATTATAGATTGTGGATCAACCGTGGAGGGTGTTAATGTACTGTTATGGTCAAAATCAGTCTTTCTTTGTTATATTTCATCAACGTGGTGCTCCAAACCCTGTACCATTCTGGTCAAACACTACAGCTGATTTTGAAAGATAACTGCTGATATTGTGTATTTCTCTTATTGTCAACAAACCCCATCAAAAGACCAAAACCAACAATGAATTGATTCCACTATCAAACATTGTCTGGTTATCCAAAGCCCGATCTATCTTATTTTATTCCTCTGTTTCACAGAGCGTCGTTGTTGTCCAGAAACTATTAAAAACACATCATTGAGCCACACTGTTGCACATGTTCCTTCATGACCATGACTCAATCCCAGATACACCGTCCTGCTGCCATCAACACTTGCTAGAGCACCAAATGTGGATTAATCCTTGGCTGAAAATAGTCCCCAACAAATGCACCTCTTCCTCCTGTTTGAGTAACGTTTGATTCAAAACTCCAGCGAGCAGCTGTTTGAGGAAATGAATGAGCTTTTTTTAAAAATATAATAACTATATTCATAAGCCAGTTTTCTAGATTTATGTCTTTATGGCTAGTAGCAACTAACCTTTTCTTTTCATTGGATTTGTTGACAATAAGAAAACTTTAATATTACCAGCCTTATCTTTTAATAATGAGAATGTTTTTCACTGAATTCTGCGTGTGTTTTGTTAATTGACTCTGGGCCTTAGTGGTTCGTGATTTAGAGAACTGCTGACCTAAAGAATGTGGAAAACATTTATTATCATCTTTCCAACGTTCACAGTGGGTCACCCCTTCAGGATTTGTTTCTTAGACTATTGCCGCTGCATATTAACCCATTAACATGTTCTGATTGGAGTTAAATGTATTAGTCAACTGACGTGGGTTTATTGAAGATGCTGACTGAGCAACAGGCCAGATATTTTATGTTGAAGCTAGGGGGGAGTTTGAGCATCCTGTATTGTCAGAGCTCAACTCAAAAGGCCAAAATGTTCTAGAAAGGCGTCACTAATTTCCAGCCTACAGACCAAACAGCAATGACCTAGAACTGTCAGTTGAATTTGATGGTTCTCCCCTGTTTGAATGTCACCTTTTGTTTATTCCTTTAGATAGATATAGATTGGGATTTCTTTTTCAAGGACTTTTTTTTTTCAGATTTTGACAGTGGCATCGTTCTGCATGTGCAACCAAATGTTCCACATTGTTCCAAAATGATGTATTTCAGTGTAAATGTCTCAAAGGAAAATATGGCAATGACAATTGGATTTTTTTCCCCAGTGGGGGGGATATTTTTTGTAAGGGGGATTTTGCTTACTTTACGTCACCAAATGTAAATATTTTTCTAAGATAAAATGGAAAAAGAAACATTATTGACCTGTCAAATGTACAGTATTTTGCGTCATGAACATTTTTCTAGCTTTTGTAATAAAAAAACAGATTTTGGATTACAAAGAAGAAGCATTTTCTGAAGCTTTGGGTGTAGTGATGGCATGCTGTTGAGCTGTCTTTAATCTTGTTACCAGTCTGATACTGTTGAGCTGGTTTGTTGTCCCGTTACTTTGTTGTTGCACATGACAAGGGGTATGTATGGAGATGTATTAAAAGTGCAAATATTTTATAATTCTAAATAGTCCTGTTTCCTCTTCAATACTTTGCAGAACTTGTGAACTTTAAAGGGAAAAACCACATCAAAACACAAAGTGTCAGCTTTTGGTGTCAATTAGGGACAATGAGAGGGCTTGTTACTCAAGCTGCACCTGTGGACCAAGAAAAAAGGGCTCAGCCTTGGTCTTAGTTTGTTTAGTAATGTATCCCAAGACCAGTTGGTCCTACTACTAAATATATTGTGTTATTGGCCATTTTGTCTTAAAAAATAAATAAATAAATAAATATAAAATATTGAATAGTAGCCCCTTTCAGAAAAGCATATTGGGATTATCCCTCATAACATATTGGTTAGAGACAGTTTATTGTGAGAAGGGTTGTTTCTGGAAGAAAAATGTTTTTCACTGCTTTGATCAACAATTTAGAAGTCATTAAGGGATTTAGTCACTCTTATTATTCTCTTACTTATATTTGGGGTTTAGAAGTTTTAGAAGTACAGTTCCCATAACGCTTGAAGGATGTATAATGTTGCCATGGATTCAAATTAGACTGTGGGCTACAGCTTGAGCTTCGTTTTGTTTTCAGCTTATATTTGTTTACATTTTGGCAAATTGGCACAATTAAAAGTATGCTGAATTAACTATTATACGTTCCTGTTGACAGTGCACCCATGGATGTATAGACAACTACCACTGGATTATTTTACTACTAAAGAAAACTTAAAAACATGAGGATTTTCAGGCAAGCTCTGGAGTTACAAGGAGTGTCTTTTCTGATTTCTAAGCGGTTTCATGGATGTGTGTTGGCGGACATCGGAGATAATGATACCCTAGAAATATGAATAAGAAAATATGTGTATTATGTATTATTATTTTTTGTCACACTCACGCAGTACATTTGCCTCACGTCTCTCCCTTTGTGGCTTACAGTTTGAAAGCCTCTGCACTAGGTTAAGTGGGAAAAAGTTTTTATTTTATTTTATTTCAAGATGTGTGTAAAAGACAAACACTAAACCAACACGCCTTTCAAAGATGATCAGTTTATTCTGATGCTGTGACAGTTTGGACAAAGGTCCATACACATAATTATTCTAATGGTTTACAGATAAAGCTGTTACATCACCGCCCAGCCCTAGTGGCATAGGGACATTACAATGACTGGCCTTATGGAGCCTGATCGCATCCAAATGAACGAGAAAGATGTTTTTACCATAAAAGGCTCTGGGGCGTCCACCTCAGTACAAAGTAACATCTCAACTTTCCTTCAGATCCTCAAGTACTGGTCCAGAATGAATTTAAAAGTCAAGTTCAAGATTATTAGGGCTTTAAACAAAAGTCCAGAATGACACCAGCAGTTCAGAATCAGAACTTCTCAATTTGTAGATTTCTTTTCATCATATCTCACCCAAAAAGTTCTAAAAATTACAGGGGTTTATGATCACTTGTTAAACTTTTTGTGGAACAACATATTTCACCTGCTTCTCTTCCAGTTAAGATTTATGGTTGTGGGAGGAGACATGAAATCCTCTGCCTGTGATCTGGTTAGTTTTTTTTTTAACAATCTCTGACAACAACTGACTGAAACGAGTCACATGAATGATGACAAACTGAAATGTTACTGTAAAGATTGTCCTGTTCCAGACAAAGTGGTGGATATTGTCCAGATTCAAAGTTCAGTTCAGTTGGGTCCCCGTCTCTGTGAGGCACCTTAGGGTGGGGGTAGTGTGAGGACAGGCTGGTGGAAAAAGGGTGGAAGGGTGCCTTGACCAGTCTGCTGTACCATGTGATCATCCTTTGACCAGGCAACAAACAAATCCCACTTTGTCATAGTTACATCATCATTTCTAGGGGGCTTTAGCCACACCCACCAACGCTGGCCTGAGGGTGCGACTGTGAAGCTTGTAGCCCACTTTGGTTACTACTGCGACGGTACCGGGCTCCTTGCCCTCCACGGGGGCGTGGAAGAGGGCTTCGTGCTCGTAGGGGTCAAACTTCTGGCCGTCTGGGTTGAGCTTGACCAGGCCGTGCTTGGTGAACACCTTCTGAATCTGGACCTCGGTCATCACCAGGCCGTCATACAGGTTCTTCAGGTGAGGGTTCTCGCTCGTCACCTCCTCCTTGGGCACGCTCTGTGTGGCCTTCTCCAAGATGTCTGCCACCTCCAGCAGGTCCTTACAGAAGCCCTGGATCCCTTGTGATGGAAGGAAGTTAGAACATTATTCAGCAGGCTATAAATCTCTGAATTTGTATCATAAATATTATGCATCTATACTGTCTAGTCACCCAGGTTTCCACGTGATGACAAGTGAGATTATGAAACGTATATGTTCTTCTACGTAACCCTAACACTCTTTAACTATCGGTAAATCTCAAGTCTCTTTCCTCACTCCTTGACCCTCGCCAGAACCAAAAGTCGTTCTGGTCCGCCATCTTGAAGGCCGTCTCAAAGCTCTTATTTCTGATCTGAGGAGCAAGGAGGGATCTCTGAGGAGCTATGAGCGAGGGTACACGAGTGCAGCCTTCACGGAAGACACGCCCCCTTATTGGATATCAGTTATTGACTGGAATTGCATTTGGCAGGACTTTTTTTCTGAAGCTTTTATTTTTTTCTGTAGCTAAACAACACTGACCCTTGATATCTGACATTTACAAAAATTTAGAGTATCCCCAGTATCAGGATGCTAGAAAAAACTAACTGTAACTAAAAGTTACATAATCGCACTAATAAAAGGAATGAAAAAGAATAAGTCTAATAACTTCCTACATCAGAAAAAGGTCTCACAAGCTTGTTATAAAAATTCAAATCAGGTGCAAATACAGATTTTAAGTAAACTAAACCAACAGCTTAACCACTTCATAAAAGACACACAATTTGGTCAAAAAGGCTAAAGTTGCCCTTGTGTGACATCTAGTGGTTGAAACATGCAACTGCAGAGCATTTTACCTAGAACACATATTATTTTCAGCCCACGTTAGGTGGCAGATTCTGTTGAAATGTGGAAAACCGGCAGCGATAAAATGGAGAGAAGTCTTTACCATATAATTTAGCATCTTCTATCATCTTCTGACTCCTCCTCCTGAGGTTCTCTGTGTCTGCCAAGGCCCGCTTGTACTTTTCCTGGAAACAAGGTAGAAACAGCACACCATGGTTTAAAAACAATATTATGTATTGAAGCTCAGCTAATTAGTTACAATGTCTGTTAAATACTTTTGTAAAGGTGGTATTGATAAAAACAGAACACAATGTTAAAGCTCCTAAATTTAAACTGTTGTAAACATGTCCTCCATTCACAAATAAATAATGTTAGTTGTGTGCAGCCACATTATATAAGATATTCTGTAAGACCTTCAATTTGAGATATTATTAGTTTAGCTTAAACACAACACTGCTCATCTGTATATACATTTGGGGCTCAAACAACTATGGAGAATCCTATGTTTACAATGGTCAAACCCTCTCAATACATCATTTTTTACCAATAAAATAGTTTTTTAAACTAGGGCTGCAACTAACCAACATTTTATTGACTACTTTTACAAAAAATAAATTTTTAGGAATAAATAAATTTAGGATCTACCACTTATATGGCGGTAGAAGCTTTCCCACAGGAAGCTTGTATTTCAGTGAAATTAACATTGCTACCGTTTGGCTGGTTAGTGCACCTTAAAATTTACTGATGGTCGATATGGTTATCATGTAAAATTATGACTTCACTTCACAAACATGGTTAAGGTCAAGAAAAAAGATGTTCTTCAGACTTCTGTCATTATATGGTTGATGTCAGAGTAATGCAGTTAAAGGAGATGTAATTCTCTCTGCCTGCTCAACTCCAGCCTGACGACCATGCTAAACTGGAAGTGCCCTGTCTGCGCCAACTCCGACTTACTGTCATGTCCTTGAGCTGCTCCTCCAGCTGGGTCTTCTCCTCCATCAGGACTTTCTCTGCTGGATTCTGCTCTGGCTTTTCAGCCTCCTCCTCTGACCTGTGGCCATTCTTCTGCTGGGTGGCTGTGCATAACAATCGTGGAGACGCTCTGGGTGGGAAGGACACATATAACACATATAATAATAACCAGGGGAAACAAGTACTTTTAGTGGACATACTTTTCACGGTCGCAATTGCCCGCATGGATTACGTTGCAGCCATTGCAGCCCATTCGCGGATGCTGGCGGAGGTGATCTACTGGACCAATTCCAAATCTTTTGATAAGTATTAGTCATTTCAACCCCAAAATGTATAAAAAATAGGGGCCAGGTTTACAAATACAGAAGTTTCCCTTTAATTATGTCCTGACCAATATTCAGACCCTGAATCAAATGATTAGCCTCTAGTGTAAGTGCTCTCACTAGCCAGGCTTACATGTGCTATTATGAAAGTCATACATTTCTCTGCAGTGAGCTAACTATTTCAGCCAACTTTTTCCAACTTATGCCAAATGGATGCAGACATCTGTTAAGATATATTTCCTGGAGCTGAAACGAATAGTCAATTGACTGAAAATGAAGCTGCAATTTTGATAGCTGATTATTTGAGTCATTTTTTAAGGCACAAACGGCAAAAACTCACTGGTTCCAGCCTCTCAAATGTTAATATCAAAGTTTTTCTTGATATTCACATTTGAGAGGCTGGGCTCTTTTACTATTTTTTGAGATTTTATGGACCAACCATTTAATCACCTAATCGTGGAAATAATTGGTAGATTATTTAATCATGAAAATAATTGTTAGTTGTGCCCTAATATGTCCAAGTGTTACACCTCATCTATTTATCCATTGCAAAGTTCAGATTCTGTTACATCTCCTTCAGCAATGTCTCAGAAACTAATTGCATTGACATTAAACACAGCAGTTATTATAACAACACTACATTGATAAAGAGTAAAAACTGATTGGATTTTTCCAAAGCAATGGTGTACACAGTACAGTACTGAAAGATAATAGTGTCTTCAACAAAATGACTGACGAAATTGTATGATTATATACAATATTATATACCGACAGGTGAAAAAAAACAGAATAAATCCTGAATAAGTGAGTGGAGAATGATAGCAAATGAGATGCTTCCATACAGGGCATGAGGGCTCACTGAATGGTTTGAGGACTATGAAAGTGATGTGAATCATATACTATAGCATTCACAGTCATGAGATTTCAACCCAACTGAACACCTATGGGAGATTTTAGAGGAGGATTATGATCCCATCTGTAACTACTGCACATATTACTTGACTTCTTTTCCAGAAGTCAGGGTATTTTGGTTCTTTGTCTAGACCTGCTAATTGATGGTATCAGACAGCTTAATTAACACTAATGCCAGTAGCACTAAGAATGTTATGCAACTACCCTATATACCATTCAATGATAAACCCCATTTATATAAAATATATAGCCTAATAAGTGAAATTTTGTTAGAATCATTCTAAGTAGTAGAAGCCTAGTAACCTATTTCACCATGTCATATTCTGTCATCATCTCTCTAGCCAATAGAATAGTGTGGAGACATGACGCCAAACTCCACTCACAGATTATTAATTTAATGTCATATGAAGCTCTATGCAAAAAGAGTACATCTTCGGTAACAATAAAGGAAATGTAAAATTCGCAGATTTATGAATGGAGTTTGGTTAGGTATTATCTCCATTCAAGGAAATGCTAACGGGAGTCAACGCATTATGAAATGCACTTCAATAAAATGGTTTACATCCGAGAACACACACACATCCAAAGTCAAACTCCACATAACAAACAGCCTGAATGTTAGCTTAGCATACTAAACTACATCCCTCTCTTCAGCCTTAAGGCTATGTCACGTTATGTCATCATCCTGTTCTTGCCAATGACATGCTAATAATGACACACACACAAAGCGGGCTAGGCTTAAATTTTTGCCAGGGTTATCTCCAACACACACATTTCAATAGTGAGTTTATGTCTGTATCTTTCACATAAAGATCAAAATTAATGACCACGGTCGGTTACGAAAGCTAATGTTGCTAGCAGGCTACTACTATTGCGTTCCCTGAAATGACAGGAGCTCACCCGGCTGCCAAACCAAGCCTAGCCTATTGCTGTAACTGGCACATATCAGTTAACAAAGTCGATATTGAAGTCTGTTACCTTATTAGCGCAGGCGACGCTACAAGTGAGTAGCTCTGCCTCACTGTTCGTACACACCAGCTCGCCATTTTCCACTGTGCAGTACTGTACAAGTAAAACCTCCTTGTAACACACGCTAACGGGACGCACAACCCTGATGGCAGTATCGTGCGAATTGAGCCAATCACAACTCAGTAAGAAGAACACATCTCCCAGTTGACGAATCAGATTCAGAGAAGAGTTTGACGACGAGTTGTAGTTTGGTTGAGTTGAAGTTAAAGGTGAAAGTTACACGTGACCAAGGACAGTTTTTTTTAAAAAACCTTATCAAACAGAAGGTTACTCATCCCTTGGTTATTCAACTCAAATAGTTTACTGGTATAGATTTAGTGTTTTTATATTCTCCTGATGGTTAATGTGAAATGCAAAATAAGACTTGCTTCAATTAGTACTTACTACTGTTGTAATAATACAACAGTAGTAAGTACTAACAGTAGTACAATACAACAGTAGTAAGTACTAATTGAAGCAAGTCTTATTTCCTTTTTACAGAGCATTAAAGCTGCTGCATTAAGATAGGCCTACTATATGGAGTTTTTAGAAAGTCCTTATTATTAATGACACCTGGTGGCCGTTAAATGAGTTGCAGTCAGCATCCTGTTGTACCTATTGCATGTTGCTTCGTTGCTCTAGAAATACTATAAAAATGAACTGTATTCTTCCTTCGGGGAGACACCTTCCTCTGACTTCTGTGTGAAAGTATGAACTCCTATATTGTATACAATATATATTTTTCCTTCAACCCATCAGTGTTTTGTGTATCATTTCATGTGTGCTAAGTGTTTGCAGACAATTTCCATAACATACTTGGAGGTCCCACCGAGACCACAAACCTGCTGACCTTTCCTCAAGAAAGGCTGACCAGTCTGCAATAAAGACAAGTCCTAGAAGACTTGAGGAACCTTGAGCCCACATAAAAGAAAAGGGTTTGTTCGAGACGCCTGAGGTCATCCTTTCAGGAAGTGAGACAGCAGTAAGTGATCTGAACTTTAAAAAATATTTAGTGGGTTATAGGGAATTAATTGGCATAATGATAATTGTGTGGAAATTGTATTTGGTTACTTTCTTTCAAATTCTAAAAGGGGGTTTAGTTTTAAGCATTCACTGATTGTGGTTGAAGTTTTGTTGTGTGTTGACATAGATACTCTAAGATTGGAGGGGGAATTCTGTAAATTTGCCTAAAAGGAAAAAAAAAATGTTTCTCTGGGCTAAAAGTGCACAAAAAAGGAAGGGCTGGGATCCTTGTTTGGCGAGGCCAATAAAAGTACTAACTGAGTTTGGAACTTAATGGATCTTTTCTTTGAACTGAGTATTTGGTTAATGAGTGCATGGTTCTTTGGAAAAAGTGCTGTGCTGAAGACTGGTTGCATAGAGGCTGCTTCTGTTGTTTGCTTATGAAGAAGGTGCTCTGGGCAGCACTGGCTCTGTCCGGATGAGATAGTGAGTGTAGTCTGGTGGGTGGATCTGAAACGCCTCACTTCCTGACTTCCGGAACACTTTTCTGCTATATGTAAAGTAAATAAAACCACAGCGCCCCACGTGGTTGTTTTGGTTAACTGAATTTGAGTCAGTAGCAATCTATAACTAAATTATATGCTTATTCTACATAAACTATAAACAAACTATAAAAAAATATTAAATTCAATGAATAATTTCTTATTTTCTTTGGTATTTTTCTTATATGCAGATATGCAATGATAATTGCTGGGTAATATTTATGTGTTGTCCAATGAAAAAGTACTGATTTGATCATGTGAGGAGACAATACAATATACAGTAGCTAGTTCAGGCACAAAATCTGTCTAGACTGACAAGCTGAGCAGATGTGCAAGCCCAGCGAGCAGTCATGCCTAAACATAAAAGTGTCAGTAAGAAAAGATGGATGGATTGGTGGATTGGATGCGGAAGGTCCAACAATACCATGGTAGAAGTTGGTTTCATGTCTCTATGACTTTCCCATCAAAAGTCATCCCATATGGACTGATCCTCAGCGGACCGATAGTGGTTATTATACCTGTACCTACTCTAGTTTTGAATGGGAGTCTATGGGAGCTATATCAAAGATTATGTCTACCACCACCAAAACACATCATTCCAATAGGAAGTACCACCCCGAACCCAATGCACCCACTTCCATCCTTCTACCACCTTCCTACCAAAAGTTATTCCAAAATGACCCATCCTCCTTGGACCCATTGTGGTTATTATACTGTGCTGGTAACGTTACCTTGATGTAATAAATAGTGAATATTGGAGCCCTGCAGTGTGCGAGACATGGTCTGGATGTGCGTGCTTACTCCTATTTAGCACTTTGTTAATTGCCACAAGATGCTTGACTATGTTCACCAAATAACTTGATCTGTCTGCTGTTGGATGCGGGGGGACAGGTGGCATTCAGTGGGTTTATTTGAACTTGTTTTGCTGAAAACAGATGCCTACAGGGGATTGATGAGATGAGAGATTCATGCATACAGTAGGCTAGCTATAAGAATAAAAATAATAATAATAATTCTCTCTGATTTGGGCACTACCAGATAACCTTTTTACGTTATGTAAAGTCATTTCATTTTAATATCAGAAATATTAATGAATGCAGGTTTAAATTTTCCTCAGCTGACATTCAAAACAAACGCACATGCATGCTTGCATGAAGTGTTTCACATAAAAAAAATCTACTAAGAAATGAATACATAAATGTGTAAACATGGATTCATCGTTAAATCTCTGTTTCACAGGAACCACCTAGTGGCAGAGTATTTCAAAACTCTCTACTGTCCCTAATGGAAATAAATTACAACCGTGATCCTAACTCGCACAAATGTATGAATTCGGGAACCCACAACTCATATGCATTAAAGTAAATGTGACTGCTTACGAATCTTGGCCCCTGCAATGTGGGTTGCAGACCCCTTTTTTTGATTTTTAAAGTGACTGAGGTAATTCTTGGAATTAATATTCATCAATGCCTGACTTCCTGTGGACCCTAAGACAAGGCCTCATGATTAGGCACAGATTCAGGACTTGTTTTAAAGCCCTTTTTATTTCAGTTTATATTAATCAATTTAATCAAATTACCATAAATGAACTGCTGCACAGTGAACCTGGGACTTTTGGGCCCACTGAGGGTCTGAGAAGTTGCCCACTTTCCCCCGGTGGTTAAAAGTCAACTAATTGAAAAACACAATGAATATATAGCAGTACATTTCTAATGCAGGACATGCTGCATGATGATATTTCAATAAATCTGTTTGTTTGAGGGCAGGAAAAGTTTAAATCTGTGATGATTCATTATTCCACCTTTCCCACATCACATCATACTGCTTCTAACTGCAAACACAGTGCTTTTGGTCCAAAATGTCACTATAGTCAAAGGCCCTGCAATCTTACAAGTAAACCCTGGTACTCATTGGTGAGGCAGGTTAATCCTGTCAGTTACATACTGTACTTTATGATCAGCAAAACTAACAATCTACATGATAGACCAGAAAAATCATCATTGGGATTTTGTGGCCGCAGCTTTATGTCAGCATGAAGAAAAGGTTAATCCTTTTTGTTTCACCTAAAGAGACATCCGACCCCTACCAACCCTGACCCACCAAGTCATGGGTTAATCCAGCCTCTACTACACAGAGGAGAGCTATTACTTAGTGGGATCAAATGTGAACTATGACCTCTTGACCAGCTGGCCCCCAATGTGCAGGCAGTGAGGAGGATGAGTCGACTGACAGCATGCAAATATGCTGTTAAAAATATAGTTTGGTGCTGTCTTTTTGGGGAGTGCATCCAAATGTTTTAGATCACCTGATAGTTTTTATCTTTTACATTGGGAGCAAATGAGGAATATATTTAAAAGCTGAAACAAAAACAAACCCAGGGAGAATTCAAGGTCAATAAGGTGACTGGCTGGTGACCTATAGGATTTACTAATTATGTTCAGGACCAAATTGTGATGTCTTATAGTCTTAAATCATTGTTCCACCTGCTCGCAGAAATGTCATAAATAAATGTGAATTAAAAGTTTAAACAAATTACTCTTCTAACACAGACGCAATACTGAATTAACTTTATCCTAAAAAAGTGCAGTTTTTATTTCACTCAGTATCATATCTAAACCATAGAGATTCTGCTGTGCTAATAGGGTGACACATTTCGTCACTGCTCAGTGACATTCATTAACCCTCATTTTTGAGGTTTCTTTTCTTTCTGCTTCGAGGGAAAATGGTGTTCGCTCCATACTGGGGGTCTGTGCTGCAGCTGCAGAAGCCATAGAAGCTAAAGTAAAAACAACACACTGGATTTAATATCCAATAAATCACAGATTTTTCTGCAAATTTCTTAGTTGTTTAGTTGACTTACTATACACAGTTTGGAATGTTAAGGTGGTCCGCCATTTTCAGTCAGCACATGTTTGTATAAATCACCAGTTGTTTTTCTCTTTGCAGGTCATGTAGCATCAGAAAGAGGCAAAAGAGAGAGAAGAGAGAGATTAGGAATAAAAGATTTGATAAGGGATTTGTTGGCAGCGGAGCTTAACCAAATCCAAAATGGAACCGGCTATCAGAGCCCATAACATAAAAGACAAATATGTCCATACATGTCAGTTAGGGACTGTTGTAAACTAAATTGTCATACTTTGCAGTAAAATTTCAGGATGAATTGTTACTTATTGACCTTTTAAGACTCACTGATTATCAGTTCCTCCATATTTACACAATGAACATGCTAATGAACACAACAGTAATGCAGTTCAACTGAAAAACAGTGTCTATTTTGATCACCAAGAATCAGTGCATCATTGGATTAACTGAGGATAATTGTGAAACGCTGAAATTATGTGTTAAAGCAACAAGAAATGCTAAAATGTTTTGAGAGAATTGACTATGTTGTGAAAACAATGTCTTGATAATCCAACATCATATTTTCCTTGATGATTGTGACAAAGCAACTGAAAAAACTGTAAGCCCACTTCTGAACTCCAGGCTGCATGTGGAGCCTCCATATAGAATAACAATCAGTCGCAGACATTTAAAGTGTAAATTCCTCATGTGGTGACACTTCCTTAGGATGGACTGAGTAATAGGAGAGTAATAGGAGTTCAGTCGCAGGACGCTGCAGCTGCAGGACAGCAGATGGCACCGCTGCGCCGTCCTGTGGATCCTGCTTGGCACAGAGACGCGTCCACGTTGTTCCCACTGCTTTCGCTCTATTTCCTCTCTCTCTCTCTCTCTCTCTCTCCCTCGGCTTACAGTATACACCTATCTATCTTCCACAAGCATCAGCAGTCTCTCCATCAGTCTCCGCGATACGAGCGCTACTACGGCGCAAAGCATGGCATCTCTGCGCCCCAAAGAACCGGTCTCCGCCGCAGCGCACCTTTGCGTCTTTCTGTTGACCGCCTCGGCCTGGACGGCACTGCCGGGACCCGTGCGCTGTGACAGCGGGGCTTTAAACCGGCGCGGCGGGGAGGACCGTACGTTTGACATAGACGGCGGAGATGGAGGCTCTCCGCCGGGCTTACCGACTGTCGGTGACGAGGAAGCCGTCGGCGCGGAGAGCTCACCCCGCTTCAGGAGAGCGCTGTCCCGGGAAAAACAAATGTCTCTGCTCAGCAGCTCGTTTGTGCTCAAAGGGGATGCGACCCACAACCAGGCGATGGTCCACTGGACAGGAGAGAACAGCAGCGTAAGTAGCCTATCCCCTCCTCGTCCCGTCCCGTCACGATCCGCTGGTTCATGCATCATCCCCACCATACCCCTCTTTGTCACCTTACACCATCCATCACTCAAGCCACAGCGCACATCACCAGAAACGATGTATTGTTCTCGCAGGCTGCCGCTGCAGACGAACACTGCGCGGCTCTCAGAGAGATGAAGGCACGGTGTGGTTTTTACGCATCCAGGTTATCCAGCTGGACGCGTGGTGGATGTTGTCAGGCAACGGACTTTTTAAACGTTTTCATGTCAGGGGCCCCACAATTACGTTACATGGTGGACCAGGGTCACGAGCATCTTGTTATTGTCTGTTTACACTGCGCTGCGCACTGAAATCATTGCGTTCTGAGTGAAACTTATTATCATCTATGTCCTTTGTTTAAACTTCCCTTTATATTTAATGACTGTAAAAGTAACACATGCTCATTTGACTTGGGGAACCCCTTTAATGTAACGGGGAAGGCCCCCTTAGCACACTTTGAGGACCACAATAATAACCACGCATGCATTCAGGAGGAGTCCAAGGGCGCGCCTGTGAGTGCACAGAGCCAGCGTGACAAGACGCTCCTTGCGCGCACTGAACAGACAGCTGGGTGCTTGATTTAGTCACAACAGTCATGACTGAAATATTGACTGAGCTTTTTGTCCATGAATTTTGCAGTGCCTGTTAATTTGTGGTTTGAAACACAATTTAGCTCATATAAAAATGGATATAGTAGCCTGATTTGTCTGCCTTTACCGTCAGTGTCTGCCTAAATACTGGCACTAAAGTAGACTTCAGACAGATGTACTGTTTTAGAGATATTTTAGAGATATTTAAGTGATTATGTTGGAGATGAGACACCGTAAAATATAGGTCACTGTATGAATAGTGATTTTTCTATGTGAAAGCAGCTACACTTTGTAAACAAGAGCAGTCTTTGTGGTGGATATTGACAGACGCTGGGGGGATTTGAGTGGTGGTGTCTGGTGGGGACATCACTTGCAATCAGAGCCTTTTTTGTGTCAGCGTAACACATTGCTGTTTTACTGGCACTGGCTGCAGGCGGCTCTGTGAAAAAAAAAAAAAAAAGAAATAACATGAAAGAAAATAATCGGACCACGAAAAAGCCAGCAGACCTATTTCGCTCAAATTTGCTGGGGTTTCATGACAAATTGGTTGGTAAATAATGTAAACGGTGACATTTGCAGGTAACATTCAACTTATTGGATTATCGACAGAGGCAAGAGAGATTGAATTTAAAACTGCTCGGGGCACCTTCAGGCATTGGTTGGTCCAAATGTCAGCGAGAACTTGAAAAAGTAGAATTTCAGTTGCCAGAAATCTTGTAAATTTACAAAGTATGTTCATGTCTACTGCATGACAGAGGAAGAAGAACCCAGATCACTCTTAAAGGGTGTTAAGGAGTTCATAGCTGTCAAGTTTTGAACTCTGCAGCCTTAATGATGAACTGAAATTTAACTTCTCCTCACTTTTATATTAGGAAATTTAAACTACAATGAAACTGCAGTTATTGTGTGTTTTCTTTTTCATTTTTCAAGAGCATCTAAGCCTTGACCCTCTGAGTGGGTGTTTACCATGGCAGAGGTTGACTGACATCTGAGGGCTGGTGTTGCTATGAATATCCTACAAACATTAATACATAATGTTTTTTCCCCCTTTTTTTTTATTTTTATCAAGCCCACATAGCGTTGGTTATGTTGAACATATGTTGAAAAAAAAATAAAACTTAAAATGTCCTTTTTTTGTAATTAGAATTTTGACCAAATAAGTACACAAATATGTACACCAAGAATGTATTGATTTGTTTAGTAAAATTAGTTTTGATTTCAGTTTGACTTTAAGGAGCTCAACCTTGATCCACTTCAAAAAACTGCCCAAAGTCGCTTCTGAGGACAAGGCACCACAATTCCATAATGACTTGAGGTAGTACTTTGGCATTTAAGACTGGGCGTTAAGTAATAAAAAAAAATGACATTCTCCCAATGGACTCCAGCCTTTCTCGTGATGAACTTCCCGTCTACATCTCCTCTTTCTTTTTTTTCTTTTTTTAATCGAGGCGATTACTCCGCAGGGATCCTAGCGCTCAGGCTCTGCCAATCATAGGAACTCCAAGTTTGACTTATCCTCAATTAACTTGGCGAGGGTATGTACTCTGAAAGGTCACTGAGACCGAGTTCATCCCAGCCTAATAAACACAGACAAATGGTGCCTTTCAATTTCCCTAAGGCTGACATTTATGAGCAGCGCGCAGATTGATGGGTGGGAAAAATGATTCTCTGCCTCCTCTCTTTTTTCATCATTTTGTTTTCCAGTCTTTGAGGTTCGAAATGTAAGTCACTGATGAGAGGGTCAACAGCGCAGAGGACTTCAGTTGTCACATCTGTCCTGATGATGGGCAATAAGGGATGTAATAGAGACCACCTGAATATAGCAATTTTTCTGAAAACATACATTTCACTTTCAGGCTAATCCCCACATCATTGCATCATTATTGTAATATGTTTGTGTTCTGGCTGACTTCCATCTCTTACTAGGCTGCAGAGTGTTTTGACAAGAAGATGAATTGTTCACCTAGCTTTATAGTAAAAGTGCTGTTATTTAAAACAGCTCTTATATACTCCCAGCGGGCGGGTGGCCATTAATCCCAGGGTTGGCGGTTCAATTCCCGGCTCCTCCTGTCCACATGTCGAAGTGTCCTTGGGCAAGACACTGAACCCTAAGTTGCTCTCGATGAAGGCGAGCACCTTGCATGGCAGCTCCGTCGCCATCGGTGTGAATGGGTGAATGAGACCAATCTGTAGAGCGCCTTGGGAACCGTTAAGGTTGAAAAGCGCTATATAAGTGAAGGCCATTTACTATTTACCATTCCCCTCTGTCCCCGTAGCAGCGACAGCGACAGTCACTTCACTTTGGCAAGTCTTGATTGGTCAATTGATGGCTTAGAGCATAAAAGGCCTTTCCCTCAAACATTCTCCAGAGGTGTCCTTGAAGAACAGAGATAGCTTTTGAAGTGTGTGTAAGAGGGTGTTTTAGAGTAAGAGCGTGTAGATATTCAAGGAAAACAGAAAAATAAGTGGATGTGGAATCTAGATCAAAATACAATAAGTGCAACAGTAAACCTGCTTTCCTTTCAGGTGCTAGATTATTAGTATTATAAAAAGCCAGTACTGAGGAGGTCAAAGGTCACAGAAACAGCTCCTTGATAATATTCATGAATTCTAGATTGTGCAACCAAGAGAGAATTTCTAAGAAAATAACTCAGAAGAGAGGATGTTGGGATTTTTTCTTTATTACTCAGCTCATTATTCAGCATACTTTGTGTCTGTAATTGTACATAGTAAAATCTGCATGTTCAGTACATCTCTCATTTAGTAAATATCAACGAGGCAGCAGGCTTGTTTTATCACTCAGTTTCAGGCTGAAGGAATTCTCTTATCCACGTGGGCTTTTTACAGAGATCCACTGTCAGTTGTTATTATTAAGGATTTATTGGATACTTGCCATTCCACCACCTAAAATCAGTCAATTTTCACTTAATTTTTTTTGTTTGAAATTGAAGTTTACGTTGTGAGTTTCTGTGGGTGGCGCTGTTTTCTTTGTTCACTCAGTGAATTTCGTTGCTTATGCTAAAATGCAGAGAAAATTTCAAAGTGCTACCAGACACCTCATGTTTACAACAGTAAATATAGAGGCTTTCAAGACCTGGACATTGAATCAATGCCATGTTACTGCACATGCATTTCTGATAGAAAGCATGAAATCAGACATTTGTTCAACCTACAGGTAAATGCCACTACTTAAAGGGGTACTCCAGTGATTTCGTGTTGTACTTCCATAAAGTTGAGTGACTTGCAAAAGACAGATTTGAAAAAGAATGGTCAAAATTGAAGCAGCAGATGCTAAAATAACATGACTTTTAGCCCCCCTCAAGGTCCAGCTTTTCATGACAACTGAGGAAACTACATCAACTGATGAAGACCATGAGATGTGGTTGAAAGCTCAGTAAAAAGATAAATGAAGTGGATCTCGAAACCACTATTTCCAGTCAAGAATTAACTTTGACACGGACTCACGACCACAGCTTGTAATGCACACTTTTTGTTAAAAAATTGTAGTCACCCAACTCAAACTGAGTTTTTGTTTGACAAAGCTCTTCCAGAACCACAGAAAACATTATACAACTATTTTCACAAGCTGAGTAGTACTCTGCATGACTAGTGATGTTATGTGTAAGTTTAAATCCACACATATAGACATAGACTGCATCAATTTCCACTGGGATTGTCTCAATTACCTACAAACTGTTATATCATCAGAGTAATTTGATAGATCACGTGAAAATTATGCTTTAACATGCTTAGTGTGTACAAGTAATTTGTAGATTACAGGTTTAAAGACATTTCAGGATACTAGGATATTATTTACAAAAATGTATTCACTGACACAGACATAAATATTCATGCACGCATGCATATAAAGTTTGTGAGTCCCAGAAGACATCCTGGGAAGGGACATGAGGCTGTATAACATGATACCAGCCTTCTGAATGAAGAGAGCCTCCACTATTGAAAGGACTCTCTTTGTGCCTCTCTCGCTCTCCTCTCTCTGAGTTGTTGACCAGCCCCAGGGAACTCTGAGCTGTGTTCATCTTCCCTCTATTTCTGTCTCCTCTCTATGGTGATGAACAGCATCACTATCTGTGTGTGCGCGTCTCCGATATGTGCATTTGTATCAGCGAGGAAACAGCCCTCAACATTTAATAGGGTTTCTCTATTTTGCGTGTATCGATTCTTTCATGGAGAGACGGATTGTACATTGGTATTGCACTCACACCTTTTTTTAAATTTGCGAGTGTGTGTGCTTGCATGTGTGTGTTGCTGATCCCTGGCGGCCTGTCCCACAGTAGCCTAAGTGATTAATGAGCGGCAAAAGGGGCGCTGACAGTCCAAACCCTCGTCCCACCCTCTACCCTCATAGGGGAATTGTGGGTAATTCTTGCCACTTCCTGGTTTAAGAGCCCTCCTGGGTGGAAATAAATAAAAGTGGAAGCACATTGAATTTATGGACTCATACATGTTCAAGGGTTTAGAATATAAAAACAATACATGATAATCACTTCATCCACTAAGCATCAATTAATATGACCTGGCTGGGAGACATCAGTCTGATATATAACCCTTCAGCTGCATGGTCAGGACCAAGGATAAAGTTTGTTATACTGAAATCATATAGTGAGATCTTCATATATGTATGTACATAATAGTTCTATGTTTATTTTTACCTATCTGGTTCAATTCCTTGTATGTGTACACATACTTGACCAATAAAGGTGATTCTGATTCTGATATCAACACACATTGGCTGTGTTGTGTGCCATTTGACATGCGTACCACACAGCTGATGTGATGTATATACAGAAGAAGTAATCAAGGTACAGTAGTTGGGATGTGCCGATCGGGGGGAGCAAATGTGATAAATTGCTGCTTTTCTGGAGAGTTGAGACTGTACTGCTAAATGCTAACATCAGCATGCTAACATGCTCACAATGACAATAGTTGTGGTTCCATGGACAATCGGAATAGAACTCTTTTGACATGCGCACAGTGGTTCTGGATCTGTCGGAAATATAACAGAAGAAGAAGACGTTTTTTTTTTCTTTTGTTTGAAGAACTCATTTTGAGCCTTTTCGACAATGTTCAAATTTTTTAAGGTCACCAACAAAAATCCTGGATCAGCCACAGACCAGTTTTGTTCTGCTGCTGCCATGTTTCTGCCCCTCCCGGAAACTTGTTCATGTCACCCAATGTTCCCCCCACGTGGTGCTAATATTTTCCGACTGAATGGAATGTCAAAGGTTTACACCACCCTTCTCAACCAGATTGAAAATTCCTTCCGATCAGTCCGGATCGGGTCAGTGTCCTCGGATTGAGGTGGTTACATGAGGCATTTTTATTTTGATTGGGCTGTTATTACAATTATTCATGGTATATTAGGGTCCATCCCATGCAGCTAATGTTAACATGCTGATGTTTAGCAGGTATAAGTTTTACCATGTTGGCTATCTTAGTTCAGCATGCTAAAATATTTTAGCATGTTGTGTTTACTCCCTCTGTCTGTATGTGTGTGCTATGGGTGTCAGTTCGCGCATGTCAAATGACATGATGCTCTGCAACACTGCTTAAGTGTATTGTGCACTTAAAGCAGCAGTTCACACCAGTGACTACTTCCAATTAACTTTGTCCTTGTTATCATTGTTAGCTGGCATCATCAGTTTAAATATATTTGTGATCCCCAGCTCTCCTTCTCATCTTTCTCTGCCTCTTCCTCTATTCATGGCGTTGGGTTGAAGGTTCTTTACAGTTAATTTCACCACTTTTTACCCTCATATCCCCCTCCTTCCCACCATCCCCTCACGTTACCTTGCCAACATCACCTTCAGATCACAAGCATTGTTTTAGCCAATTAGGTCCAAGGATTATCCGCCTGCAACATACATCTAATCTAAACATGGCATTGGTTGAATTTAAATTGAGTATTTAGAGGGAACCTGTTTTATAATAAGGTGCTTGTCTTTATTTGCATGGCAAATCATGCAGGTGTGTACACACACATATAAGCTGCAACAATACAGAGCCATGCTCTCTCTCTCTCTCTCTACCTCTCTCCCTCTCTCTCTCTCCAGTCACACACACATGCGCATGCACACACACTATCTAGGTTTCCAGGGTCTTGACTTAATGTGAAAGGCATTTGTTCACGCTTCACGTAGTGAACAGACAGTTCATTTGGCCCCTAGTTGTTCTGCGGTGGAAAATTGTTTGCACATGTGAGGAGAGCCTTTCTCGTCATTTATCTTGTCTGTCCTCATTCATCCTGCTTAAAAAGACACTCCAAAACCCAGACAGTAAATCATCAGACTTGTTTGCTTGATTCTCCTTGTTCTCTTTTTAATGCGAATCCTGCACTATCCCCAAATTACAAAGCACAGTACCAATTCAGCAGGCTTGCCATCCAACATGGCCGTCTGGACACATCTTAGCACAGTTGAGTTTCCGCAACATCAACAATGGCTCTTGGTCTTCCTCTCATTGATGATTGATGCTTGCCATCTATTATGTCACTATGAAGGTTTGAAAGATATATCGCTGTGATATGTCACGCTGTGTTATATTGGCCTTTAAAAGAAATGCATATTTTACAGCTAAGGAATACTCCACCAAAAAACTTCTTTTGAACATCAGAATGTAGTCTCTGTAGAGACTAAGCCACTCCTGCAGCATTATCTCTCTGTATGAGTATGTTTCAAAGAATTATATTTTTGCCAAAATATTTAAAAACATGGCTTAATAAAAAGCTTATGTTTGTCTCGTGTGGTAGCTTTTGTGACACTCTGGACATTGAATTGCTATGGATTATACCCAGAATTAGTTTGGTTTATTCAGCTGTTTTGTAGTGTACTCATTATTTGGCTGTGGCTACATTATTATTGTTTAGACTACAGTATTTATTTGGACCCCCAAAATATGTTTTGGTTACTATTATTTTAAACGTGTTGCAATAAAATTGCTGACCTAAAATACATCGTCCCATTTATTGTAGAAGGCACTAGCTGTTGTACTGTAAGAACATAGCACACTTACAACAAAGCAGAGCTTCTCCAAGACTACTCATGTGCTCTCTTTAAAGGTGACAAAGTGTATACAAACTCCATATGCATATATAATAATACATATATTAATTATTTGTTAATGTGTTGTTCAATATGTTATGAAATTATGATTAGCATTATGAAAGGTTCATGTTATAAAAGAAGGCAGCTAAGTTAAGCTAACTTGCTAGGCTAGTTTTCTGGGCAAGCCAGCGAACCTAGAAGCTGTGTGTTTAGCCATATTTTGTCAAAAATATGACTGAAACTTTCTTTTCCACCATGAAAGTGGTTAGCCATTAGAATCCATTGTATCTGTTCAAGTTGACTAAAGCCACTATCCTCAGTGAAGGAGCAAGCTACAAACTTTTCAGAGCCACGATTCAAGCCTACAGTGGGTGAGTGATACTGAAAACAAACAAGTTTTCAGGTGAGTACTACTTTAATATGCCCA
This sequence comes from Macquaria ambigua, assembly GCA_008360985.2. NCBI lineage: Eukaryota > Metazoa > Chordata > Actinopteri > Centrarchiformes > Percichthyidae > Macquaria > Macquaria ambigua. The sequence continues at coordinate 713,426 of VMKM01000060.1, read as the reverse complement.
TTTAATGGAGGGAGGGCCATGATTTTACATTTTTGAAGACTTTTAGAGATGTATTAATGCTCTGCTAACCAAGCACCTGTTAGGGTTTCATGATGGTCTAAGTAGTTTTTCAGAAGCTCTGAGATTCATGACAGTGACAAAAAAGTGTGAGAAAACTGAATGCTTGTTATTTTCTGGATATTCTAGCAATTAAATGGTCAAATTCAAACATACACTAAAAATGTCCAATCCCAACCAAAAAGTCAGTCTCAGCTTCCAAAACCCACATCAGTGAAATATAATCAGGCTACCTGTCACAGTAGAGTGCTCATAGTCCTGACTGAAGCAAGACATGCATATATCTGTGTCCGATCTGATAGCAGTGTTGACACAGACAATAGCAAGTCAGTTGTCTGAAACATAAAAGCACTGTGGATGATCGAGCTTATCTGTCGATAAGATCCTCACCCAGAGCCTTCCTCTTAGTGTGGCCTCAGTGTTGGCACGGGGCCGCTCTTTGCCACTTGGCGGTAGGTAGCGTTTGTCGCTTCGATGCCATGGTTACTTTGCTAACGAGACCTTGGGAAAGTCCACAGTAGTAGGTTACTATAGTGTTACTGTCTAATTAAGTGTTTAGTGATGCCAGGTGGATGCTGGCTGCCCGGCAGCTAAAGAAAAGCATTGAGACGCGTTTGTCTTACAGGTTGTTCCGAGGCTGCTGGCAGCGAGGCAGAGAGATTGTTGTCTTTTTGTTCTTGCAGTGCTGAGGAACATGTGTGTGTGGTCTCTTGCTAACCAACTACCTTTTTTGTTCTCTGCCTCCTAACTTGTGTTCTCAGCTTGGCAAGGTGGAAACCATTGAAGGCAAAATTACTCAATATAAGCATTTGTGTGTTTTTGTGTATGCCTGTTTGTGTGTTTGTGTGATGGAGCTGGGGGGTACTGGTCACCAAGCGACAGCCAAAACAACTACTTGGCAGGCTGTGGCACGCAAGAAAACCCCTCATCTGCTTGAACATCCCAGACATTCTCTGAACTTTCTTTCTTTTGTTATGGTGCTAAAATATACCCAACATGCGTTCATTGTTTTTCCAGTTTTGTCCCTGTATAGCGAGGGCTCCCCCCCTTTCCACGTTCCCTCTTGTTTTGTGCTCTTGTCTTCTGCAGTTTGGCTGCCATGGTTTAAAGTTCCTGCTCATGTTGCCCTGGCAACCCACACTGGAATCCTGTTGGGGTCTTCCAGTGGTTTGGTTCCTGATCTGAATTCAGAGTGGCCCCTCGCCTCGCACTTCTCCCAGGTCCTGCATATTTCATGTATAGCTCTGGCATAAATATATGGCAGTCATATTGAGATTATCTGGTGAAATCCTTGTATCTCCAAAAGTTAACTTTCTCAGGAAGAAAGGAAATGAACCTTGTTTTTTGGCTGACCATCATGCATTCTTGCATTTATGCTGTGTTTCTTGCCCTGTTATTCATGCTCTCGACCGCCTATTAATCTATTTGTCATCCAGCCAACCAAGAGCAAGATATGTTGACAACCACTGGCCATATTGGCATGAAATTTAGTAGGTGGATTTATGGTCCCCAGAGGATGAATTCCTAATAATTTTGGTGACCCGCTGACCTTTCTTGGTGTGTCACCATAAGGCCAAAGGCTCTCTTTGATCAACATCCATGGCATGGTATCTTAGAGAATAATTACAGGATTTCCATGAAATTTGAACTTATATTGATATTGACTTGGACTTATATTGGTCCCCTGAAGATAAAGACTTTTGGTGACTTCCTTATCTTTACACTAGCACCATTATCAGGCCAAAATGTCCACTTGAAGACAAAAAATATCATCATCTAATAGCCAGATTACCATTAAATAAACAGAGTAGGCCCACAATAATGCTCCCCAGAGGACAATCCTCTTCCCTTTTAAACACTCTATGAGCTTTCTCCTAGCGCATAACTAAGGCCAAAATTTCCTTTTGTCCTCAAAAAATATCATGATCGTTTTGTAAGATTGCCATGAAATTACTAGAACACATTCATGCTTCCAAGAGGATAATACATTTCCCTTTTGAACACTCTACGAGCTTTCTTAGGCCAAAATGTCTCAACTTTGCACACAGAATATCTCATAATCTAATAAGTAGATTGCCATGAATTTGGCAAGGAGATGAACTTTTTAATTTTAATGACTCCATGACATTTCCTATTGTGGCACCCACAGACACGCTTTACATTGTTAGCTACACTACTAATACATCTCTAAGAGCAAAAGTATCTGTATATTGTTTGCTCTGTCCATCTCATATTTTTCAGTGTAAACGTTTTGTCTTGTTCATAACCCCAAAATGTCTTTAACCGAAGATAAAACCTTAAAAGTGAAGTGTGAAGTTGAGAAGTTTTCACAATAACAATATATAGATGCTTGTTATCTTGTTAGATATAGGCTTGCAGTATTTGGCTCTGGAAAAAGTTTACGTATGTGTTATGTGTGTGTGAGGGGGTGGTGTGAGATGTGTGTGTGTGTGCCTGCGTGCCTGTGGGAAAGCTCTTCCTATAGAGCCCCTCGGAGAGTTGTGAAATGCGGCCCAGCAGGGTTTCTCCAGTATTTCACCTTCACAGCAACACATTTAGAGATTGGATCTTCTTCCCTCTGTGCTAAGCCGTTCACACTTTCTATCAAACCCCCCCATCTGAACCCCACCTCTCACCGGGGACCTGGGTATTTTCAGTTTCTGTCTTAAGCCAATTGCACAACAACAACAACATGAAGACTTCCACACGTCAGGCATCAGAACAGAAAAATGGATAGATGTAAAACAGATTGTCCGTGTCCTTGGTTATGATTGGCTGAGTTGTATACAAAAATACACAGTTTATTTATATATTAGCGATATCATATCAGAGCATATACTCATGAAAGAGGATAAGTTACAATATTAAAGATGTATAAACCCACTCTTGTGGCTGCATAACACTTTTGTGTTAGCTTTTTATTATAAAAATCAGCCACTTAACATTGATTTTAGATCAGTTAACAGGCTTTTGTTCATCTAAAATAACTGTAAATCTTTTCAAAGAAGCTCACATACTGTAAATCCATATGTGCTTTGCAGGTGCTGGGAAATGAACATGAACCCTAGAAAAGGTGCTTGGAGACTGTCCTCCCAAGTATAATGACAGCATGTGTTGTTAATTCAAATGCCTAATATAACGTATTTACATTTTCCTGGACAAGGACTTGTAGTCTTGTGCATTATGACGTTTGTGGATGCATGGGTTGACAAAGGGTTTAACTTTGACGTGGGATTCCTCCGTTTGTTTCCCGTTTTCTATTGAGGGTCATCGTTGGCTTCTGTTAACCATGACCATTTACCATATTTCTCTAACCATTTGTTCAGCCCCAACCACCACTTTCCCTAACCAAGTAGTTTTGGTACCTAGGCCTAACCATACTTTAACCATAGCAGTGGCAGATCAGAAACACAGGGACAGGATTCATCAAAGATGGGCTGCTGTTTTTAAATATTGAAGATAATTAAAAATTATTTATACGCAAGATTTGAACACTCCTGAGATACTTATCTCTCTGGACACAGAGAAGGCCTTTAACAGGGTCGAATGGATTATCTTTTTTTTGACCCTGTCAAGGTTTGGATTTCACCCTAAATTCATTTCCTTAATTGAGTTATTATATGCCCAACCTCAGGCCTCAGTACAAACAAACAACAGTTCCAGTTACTTTCCCCTTGGTGGTTCTACTAGAAAGCGATGCCCTCTATCAGGGACAGAACATAAGGTGTCATTATATGCAGACGATTTATTATTATCTCAAACCCTTCAAAATAAATGCCGCTTATAATGTCAACTGTGAAAGGATTAGGAGTAGTATCAGGATATAAACTTAACCTGTCTAAAAGTATATTATTCCCAGTCAATCTTAAAGCATGGCAGTGCACACACACTTTTAACTCCTTACCATTTGCAATTTCAAATCAATTTAAATACCTTGGGATAAATATTACTCAAAAGCTTTCTGATCTATTTAAACAAAATTTATCAAAATTGTAGAACAGACCTTTAACAGATGGGCAAACCTTCCTATCTCTCTAGTGGGGCGAATTAATATTGTGAGAATGAGTATTTTGCCAAAACTTCTATTCCTTTTTCACTGCATTCTTATTCTCATTAATAAGACATCAAGAAATTAGAATCTGCAATATCTCAATTTATTAGGAACAAGAAAACTCCAAGAATTAAGAAATCTTTCTTACAAAGACCCAAGACACTAGGAGGCATGGGGTTGCCTTGCTTTCGGCTTTATTATTGGTCTTGTAACATTCGCTCTATGACATTTTGGTTTCACACACAAAGGGCAGATTGGTCAAGGATGGAAAATCAAGGTTGCTCCCCTTCTTCACTACTAGCAATGATTTATTCAGCTCTACCCATTCATAATATAAAGTACCACAAAGGCATACATTCTATACGAGACTTATTTATTGACAAGATTTTTCCATCAACTACAAGAACAATTTAACATACCTAAAAAGGATTTTTGCAGATATCTGCAAATTTGTAGTTTTGTTAAAAGAGCATTTCCATCCTTTCCCAACGAGCCACCTGGTTCCACAGCGAATACATTGTTCTTGTAAGGAGCTGTATCTAAAATTCCATCTAAAATAGACTGTATGGCCTTCTGAGAGAGGCCTGGCAGGAGGATCTGGGAGTGGAAAACATGGAAGATCGGTTGAGAAAAGCCCAAGAACACGTCCATTCCTCTTCTCTATGCACCAGACATGGATTTTTGCAATTCAAAATATTACACAGACTGCACCTATCAAAAGGCAGTTATGATAGAGCTGTCAAATAACCAATATAATATTATAGGTTTTGTGACATCGTTAGCATGAAGACTGATTTTGTTTAATTGGAAACAGAAGAACCCACCAGCCCACTTAACTTTGCCGAAAGATGTGATGAAGCACTTACAGTTAGAACATATTCACCTTTCCTCTCAATGAAAATTAAATTTTTTCTATTTGAAATGGCATCCTTTTATAGATTTCTTCAATAAGATAAACCCATGACTGGTAATTGATAACACAGTGCTATCTACGGTGATATGTGTGACATCCCTTTTTTGTTTGTTTGTTTCTTTTTGTTTTTTTTCTTTTACTAAAGAATGTAAAAAAATGTGTACATAAGATAAAAAAAACAATAAACAGAAGTTAAAATTAAAAAAAGAAGACATTCCATCTATATAGGACCATCTAGATTAGTATTTTGATAAGTTTGCACTTTGCTAATTCCTCTAGGAATACATATATAATACATACATGTCTATGATGAAATTGAGGTATATTTTATATATTTTGTATGCATCACGATTTAATTTACAAAATAAATGGCTCAAAAGTCATGAAGCTCAGTCCTTGTAAAATATTTTCTGTGTTTACTTATATGGGGTTTTGTGTAACACTGATGTGATTCTTACAGTACATGGGTGAAATTTTGTAATCACCCATACATTTTGAGCATTGTCATATTTCATTAATTATTCCATCAAGAGACCATGAAGGGTTCTGTTTCAGCACCAATACAGGTGTTTGAACATTTTCATTTTTACCTGTTCACCATTTTTGTCCAAAACATAATTAATTCTCATGATTTTTTTCTCTTATCTAAAACCTCTAAAAACCATGGTCCCTTGTTGCCTTTAGCTAATTTTCGGTCACACTTTCTGTGAAGTGAGCAGCTCTTAGCTTATTTGATTCTGAGCAGACTCTTCCTTTCTTCTTAACAGATAAAAAACTGCGTTCTTCAAATGTTCTATGGTGAAGGTAGTAATTTCATATGGAACCATAATCATTCAGAAAACTGTGGATTTTGAGCATTATAAAGGGCTCTTTTTACCATTGTGAAGGATCTACGTAAATCCATTTCAGAATGGTGCTAAAGAGAACTTTTCTAGCAGTTGTCAGAGAACCGTGAAGAGTTCTGCTTTGGTTTAATGCTAAAGAACTCCTTTTTGGTTATTTAGAAAATGCTGCTTTTTAAAAGCTGTAGTTATCCTATGTTCCCAGTTGGCTGAAGTTTGTCTTGGAGCACAAACCCAGACTTAAACTCAGCCCTGTCTGCAGTTCAAAGGCAACTCTGCCACCCAAGTTCTACCAGGAATGACATGCTTGGTTGCTGTGCCAACCTCACACACACCTACACACACACAAGGTGACTGGAAGCAGTAAAACAGGAATTAGCATGTGTTGACGGATGTGAAGCTTGCCAGTAATAATTCTTGTCCCTTGAAAAAAGAAAAAAAATGGACTGAACGTTTGTGACTCATGTTGATAGCAATTAGAGCACCGGTGTATCAGGGGAGGGGTGGCGGCGGTGGTGAGTGTGTAGGAGGAAAGAAGTGCATAGAAGGAAAAAGCAATAACTCCACTCTGAGGCCTCTTTCATCTAAACTCTGCATGTTCCTTGGGTGGTTTTTAACAAACGTGCTGTCAAAAACTGCGGTTGTTTTACATGAAAAAGACAAGGCCGTGCACTGTGATCTGACGCTTCCAACAATGTAACGTACTCTGCAGGGCTCCTACACTGTTTGCTACCTCCATCTCTCTCTCTCTCTGTCTCCCTCTGTGTCTCCCGCCCTCTCTATCTGATTCACTATTGCTTGACTGAAAGGAGACCTGTGCCTGTGAGCGAGAATAAAAATGCAAAGCAGCGACAAATTGAATTATTGTTTGGATTGCTGCTTGTCACAACAGTGTCGTCAGGTGATTTCAGTCTTCTGCAGAGTAAAGGGAGAGACAGCGACTTACAAAGACAAGGTGACAGGAAGCTACTGGGATGCTAAAAATAGATTCAAATGCAAACTAAAGGGGTGATTATGTGGTTTTTAATATGCAGGTTAGTAATTTGAATGTGAGCTGTTCAGGTATGCATTCATGCACCAGCATTTCTTTTGAATAAGTCTCTAAAGATAGAAAACGCTTAAGGCTTGCAGTAGTCAGGAAGATGAGATGAGATTAAATTAGTAGAACCTTTTTAACGGAAGAATAGAACTTGTAGATTATTGAAAATATGAAATGCAACTGATAAAAAGAGTGAACTGAGAGGAACGTAACAGATAAATCAAGATTATGTTTTTGCTGACAGCAGTTAAGTGAGGCTATAAGTACATTTATTAATTTGTGCATTAAAAACACCTGAGGAGAAATGCCAGAAATGTGAAAAAGAAGATGCAATAAATCATGATGGAAACAGATTTTTCCAACAGGCCTTGATTTCACGGTACCTGCCTCTTCTTATTCTGCTGCAGAAGTAATGCTGCCACTTACCATTCCATGCCCCCACTCCACCAGATAGGCCAAATAACAAAGCTTAAAAGGTTCGAGTCCAGAGGAGGGTCCTTGCTGTCACTGCCCTCTCTCACCAAAGCTGTGGATAAAAACGCCACAGAGCACACGTGAGTCAGAAGACACAGATTCATTTCAGTCAGCCAGCTGACATGGAATGGATTACGAAGAGTTGATATGTGTTGTCCTGATTCTGAGCTTGTCGATGATAATGTATAATTTATAATAATTATTTTTAAATTATTAAAATTATTATTATTATTGAAATAAATAAATAAATAACACAGTATTCCTCTTACAAATGAAAAGTTGAATTCATAAGCAGTAAAACACACCTTTGCTCAATTCAGCACACTCAGGTATTTTTGCTGCAGCCTCACTGGCCATTAATGAGTCAGTTTGTTGATTTCATGACTCTTTTGCTACCTTATAATTATACAGTGAGTTCAGCTCTAGAATAAGCACATAACCACACTTACACGTTATAGTCTCCCTCCTGTCCCACCTCATTGTTCATGCCAGTACGGCTTCTCATTGGTGGTCATACTAATTATACCAAAACATCCCGCCTGCGACAGCCTGGCTCTGGGAAAAAGAGCCATTTGATCCCTCAGCCTCGTCTGTGGCTGACCTGGCCTGTTTGTTAATGCAAGTTGAACTTCTTTTCTTTTTTTTTTTTTCTGACTGAGAAACAAAGAGAGAGTGGTAGAGGAATGAAGAAGCGTCAGAGCCTCTTTGGAATAACGCGTGTAAACACAGGCAGTGCATCACTCAGGTAATGAGATTCTCCACTCTGGTTAAATAGAAAGCCCCTCAGCACCTGAGGAGGACAAACAAACCCCTTCCCAATGCTCTCTTTCAGAAGTTACACACATACTACACATGTACACACACACTCACCATATATGCCTGTTTCTTTCTTCCCTCCCTTCCTTCCGTTCCCCTTCTCCCCTCTGTGAATTTGGACAGGCTGTTTGTATGCAAATATGCCGTTTGGAAGACCCCCATGCCCAATACACACTCACACACTAACAGAGAAAACCCCGTAGAGGTTCGGAGCTGCCGTGCTGAGGTGAGCAACACTCCAGCAGGGCAACAGAGGCAGGCAGAGGACAACTCGTTTGCCCTTTTTGAAGTTTATTGTGTGTATTCAACAGAAGGCCCAACTGGTTCTCTCCTCTCTTTCTGTGGTTAATCCCCTTTTTTATTATCATCCTTTTCATTTGTCTCTGAAAAACAGCTTAGCGCCAAACACTGCAAAAACACTAGCCCATTTCCAGAGTGTGGTGTTCCTTTCTTTCTCTTGCAGAGATGTGTAATAAGTCTAATAAGTCCGTGTTGTTTTGTGGGATGATTGTAGGTCAGTGTTGGACATCTTTGTTTCTGTATGTCGAGCTGAGTTTCTGTTGTGCTGTGATGCACAGAAACGTGTAGCTCTACAGTATAACTCAAATCAGTCAAAAATAACGGCGTTTTATAACCCCTAAAATGCTGCTGACCCCGTTTTAGTTTGAAAACTCCAGATTGTGTTTTAGTGAGGACGGGCGAAAACGGAGATGTTCTAAAATGATGACAATGACTTCCTGATTGGGTCTTATCAGCCATGCGATGTACTTGAAAGCCTCTGACAAAGCTACTAAGTGGACCTTAAGTTAGGATTGTTTTGTCAATTGGACTAAAGTTGATTGAAAAGTGAAAGTTTTTTAGACGTTTATAGGTTACGTGTAACTGTTGTTTCCACAGCATTTCAGTGACTATATTTCAATGTGTAGGTACCTCTTTCATATTAAAATATTAGATGATGTCATTGATGTATAATATATAGTCAATGTTCTCGAACCAATTGAGATGTCTAGAAGTACATTTGCCTTGGATACTTCATGTACATTTACATTTATCCAGTCAGTTTAAGGAAAGGTAGATGTTGTCATGGTTGCCATATGTTAATGAAAGAGAGCACTCGTCAATCATCTACTGTACTGCCTACTTGAAATGACGCATGCCCCAAGTCCATTGAACCAGACCACAATGAGGGAAGCACTTAGTGAGGCTGCTGCAACGTTGCTTTTGACGTTACAGTTGTTAGACCTGTTTCTTTAACAGAAGGACCTATGTTATGTACCGAGTCTGATGCGGTAGATGTTGGCAGTGTGTCTTTCTCTTAACAAAGTCTGCAAAGCAGCTTCTTGAATGACATCATCTGTAAGATATTTGGTCACTGGCGGACCTGACCTTGTCTCTGTACCCAGAGGCACTGCAAAGAATACCTCAGTCTGAGTAACATCAGAATGGGAAGTTCTTTAGTACACGACTAATGAAAACTGTACTCTTGATGATGAAACATGGCACTGTATCCTTCGATGCCTATGCTTATGCATGTATGTGTGTTGCTGTGTCTGTCCCTGTTAGTGCCATTCCAGTGGCCCATGGAAAGAGGACATTCTTTTCTGCAGTGTTACAGCCTTGTTAAACCCATTCCCCCAGCTTCCTCCCCTGTTAAACCTTGTATTTCTCACCGCCCCTTTCTCTATCAATTCCTTCTTCTCCAGCTCTCCAGGCAGTGAAAGACACTCAGTCACTGGCCATTCAGAAGCAAAAGAACAATATGTCTGATGGGTGTAAATTAAAAGTATTCTTTGAGGCTATTTTTGAGTGAGTGTGTTTGCGTATTTCATCCCCTGCATCGGTTTGGTTGCTCAGTTGGGGTTTTGATTGTCAAATGGAAAAGATAAAGTTAACTTTTTTTTCCCCCCTTCTTTCTTCCTCTTTCCCTCATAAATCCTTTTACTGGAACTGGCCTCCAACATGGCTGCCAGTTGCCAAGAAGCTGCCCCTATTTCCCAGTCAGCTGGCCCAACACTCTGCATGTTTTGACACACAGGGTGGGGAGTATGTGTGTTGTATAAAAGGGGTGTTATGGTTCTGGCTTGTGTCCCTCTCCACATCCGTCACAATGGCTGCCAAAATCCCCATGACCTCATTCTCATTAGCGCTGCTTCAACTGCAAAGAGCTAGGCTGTGGCTCATCGGCAAGGAGCACCGGTCCTGAATGGACGATGCCCGCTGCATGAGAGATTGTTGGTCGACAGGGAAAGCGTGCACAAAGTCTGCATGTGTGTAAACATGGCAGGTAATTATGCAAGTGGGTTTGTCGTCTTAGCGTGAGCTACAGGACTCCTCGAAGGTCTCTCAAATTAATTATGCTGAGCAGTGGATGCTCTCACCAAATTTGAGAAGCAGTGCACCTTGGAGAAATGCAGCCATGTGGAATATTTTCCACACAGATTTCCCGTTCTAATTAATAAGTTGTAGCTCAAGGCTGGCAGCAGGGATGTTGAGTCAAGGTTTGCAAACAAACAACTTAATAGGCAGATAAGTCTGTCGATTGCTGTGCTTTCTATTTTGCCTTTCAGACATTTTAATCATTTAGCAAACTGTCTTACACCAGAGTGATATAAAAAAATCTTCTCTCAGATACTGCATCAGATCATCCTGAGAGTGTTGAGTAGATGGTGTTGTCCCTGTTGTTTCAACCGTTTTCTTTATGCCTTTTGGAATGACTAAATTAGGGCAAAAAAATATTCTTACAGTGTGTGTTTCTAACCTTAGGAGACAGTCAAGATAAAAAAGCAAATCATTGGGCCTGCTGCTGGGTAGAGAGAAGATAAAATAGCAAAATGAAGGATGATGAAAAGGTTCCCCTCTTCAAAATCTCCCACCCAGAGAGGGGATTATCTCTCTGGAAGCATCGCCATCTTAAAGGCTCCACAGTTTCTATCTTTATCTTTTTTTCTTTGTGTGTGTGTGTGTGTGTGTGGGGGGGGGGTGTAGGAGGACCCTCGCCTGGACTCGCACCATGCGCCTCTTCTTTGTGACCTGCGACCCTGCCATATGCCAAGTCTGCATTGTTAAACACTGCAGCATCATCTGTGTATTCAGGCCATCACCTCTGGGAAGATAAGCAAAGCACTGTGGGGAATTTTGCAGGGAACGACCTTATTATGCAGGTGACGCTTGCTGTGTGAAATGCTGATTGGCTTCAATTAGCCCGTTGGCATCTGCACAACATGTGTGTCCCAATGGTGCCACCTCCATTACTGCCATGACCATTCCTTATCTGTCTGGCAGACGGGATTATTTTGAGACAGATATGGGGATGGGATCCATGATGTTAATGATGCTGAAAGGGGGTGACCACCTGCGTCAAATCCATGTTACTGTATGAGAGTAGGGGTTGGGAATACATCTGCGTTTTAGAACTGAAATGGAAAGTGGAGTAGAGAAGGGCGAGGGTGGCGAAGATGCAAGTGGATGGCCTTCCTGTTGTCATCTACTGCGCAGAAAGAGTTAATCGGCAGTTGTACAATAGCATTGATATGCAGATGAATTTCCCTCACACCACAGGGAACACTATAGCAAATAAGTCAGGGCTGTTTCGCTCCACTGTGGACTGGAAATACTCACACATTATAAATTTTTTCCCCACCACCGCCCCTCTTCACATTCCTATATTTTGCTCGGCGTGGGCCCCGTTGTAAAAGACGTCTTCCGCTTGCTTTTTCAATTTGAGACACAATTCACCGGGCGAGATAGAGCCCCGTGTCAGGGTACAAATCATCCCAGTGTGTCGGAGAAATTGAATTTCCCATGAATACGTGATTGGCTGTGAAGTGGTCCCCAGCATGTGCGGTGGCTAATCCTCTGAGGTGGTGGTGGTGGTGGTGGTGGTGGTGGTGGTGGCGGCGGTGGTGGGGTGGGTGAGCACAGGACGGAGATGCTGGGTCGCGACAGCTGCAGAGGCACGCATACGCACATGTGCCATCGCACTCAACTCACACACACACACACACACACACACACACACACACACACACACACACAGGAAGACACGCCTATGTGAAGACACGCTGAGAACGGAACCCCAGAGAGTCACAATCACACACTCGCAGCAGATCGCCAGCAGCTGCCTGTTTGTGTGTGACTTCAGAGCATGCTGTGCGCACATGTCGGAGCGATTACAACCTGCTGTGTGTGTGTGTGTTGTGTTTATGAGTATTCCCATCTGATTGAATTTTTGCCGCCCCATATGCTCTTGCCCTTTCATTTACAGACCACTTGTGGGCTTCTGTAGTGTAACACCCCAAAACCCCAGTATCACGCGTGTCATCAGCCCTCATGCTAAGAGCCTCTTGAATTCAGCCTTTTCTGTCTTTTACATAAAGGATGCCATCATTTTCTTTGTCAGCCATGCTCCACTGCAGCGAGCTGATATAATTTTCCTATGTATTTCAGGAAACAGTAATGAGTGTATATCCAGGCGAGCTAATGTCTACTGGGCTCCTCTCCCATGTCAGACAATGGCTGGTGGATGAGTCACTCAAACACAAGTGCATATGATTGTACAAGCACACAGATAACACAGACACACACCTACCCTAGCAGACAGAAACAATGAACAGACACACACACACACACACACACACACACACTTTTTTTTTAGTTTGGAATACCACCTGTACAGTTGAGCTCCAGGGATGTCTCTTCAGACAAGCAGCTGCCATTTTGGCCATGATAATCTCAAACATTAAGGTGCTTTCAGACAGTGAGAGGTTACCACAATGGTATTCATTCTATGGCTGCCACTCCCATGAATGTGCATGGTTATTTGCCTCTGCCGCCTGAGATAACAGGCCAAATCAGAAAAAGAACACAGAGGTGAAAAGTTAAAACAGAATCAACCTTTGGAGAAATGCAACCAACGTCACGCTGCGGCGGCTAACCACACCGGCAATCAGACTGGCAGACACCCAGGTGAAGAAGAGCCCTGTTTACCATGTAGCATTGTAGCATTCCACTGTTGACTGAGCAACTGTGAAGATGGAAGAGAGACTGATCAACCGGCGCCGTGATGACTGTACAGCTGTTCAGAGACGATAATCGCAGTGCAGTCGCTTGGCGTTCGCTCTTCAAGTTGGGATTGCTACAATCAGCATGGCCTGGTAGTGACACTCCCACACCGCACAACCCTGCGGTAATCGCCACAACGCCTGATTTAGTCTGAATAGGGCCTTAACAATGGTCAACAACCGCACTAAGGAAAGCGATGCATACATAGAGGGATGCCTGAAACATGAATCTATATATAAAGCTTACAAACTGCACAAAGACCGTTACATCATCATATCAGTCAGAACAACATCTCATCACCACGTAAGAATGGACAACCAAAATACCACCAACTAAGTCAAATCAATACCATCGTCAATAATCAGCACAAACAATCATGATTCAGTTGGTTTTACCAAACATGGCCCACACTTACACTTCCTCTGTGTACACGCAGCTATTTAAACAAGTAATGCATCCTCGCTCCTCGAGATGCATTTTAGGAACTGAGACATCCTTCAAAATGTCGCGCTGAGATCGATTTCCAGGACACAGGCAGGAAGAATGAGGAGAGAGGAGACGAGGAGGCACAAAATAGAGAAATATTTAGATTTCTTCATGGCTGCCCGAGCTCCCAGCCACCCACGTAATCAACACCTATGGATGCAGGAGCTAATTTTAGTTCTATCTGAGAACCAAGAATTATACAGTATACCTCTTCACTAGCACTGGGCAAACATGCCAATCTTGGAGCAACATTAGCTTAAAAGTGATCTTCCGGTCAGCCCCAATGTTTATAACTAAGCTTTAAACTTTGAAGCTATATTAATCGTGTCATATTGCTCACCATTTCCTCTACTTTAAACTACAACCTGCTCTATTAAGCTACATGATGATGAGGTAAGACGGGAGGATAGCAGCAATGTAGCCTATGGTAGAGGTTGTTGGTTGGATTGGATGTAGTCGATAGCTAAGGTGGCAGAGTTGTGCCTCCCATTCAAAATACACATCACCAACACCACTGGGCAGCAGAGGCACCAGTAGCAGTTTGCTGTCTAAAAGGATCTTTAGTGTTTTCTCCCTTATGCAGGCGCTTTGACCTACTCTACACTGGGTAGACCTACGCTTGACTCTACCCAGTGTACATACACCCAGTCATAAATCACACTCCCTCTACTATGATCCCTTGCTTGTTTCTTTCAGTTAAGCAAATCTTTTGAAGAGTCTTCCTCAGGGGTTAAAACAGACATCCAGTCTTTGCCAGATTTAACATGAATGAAGAGGACAGCTCTCCACGTTGCTGCAGTTACCACCAGTTATCACCCAGAGCAGCTTCAAGCGACAATCATCATGCTGCAGGAGTAAACTGACCGTTTGCCCGTGGCACAGTTGTTTACCAAATGTTACTTGATAGATCGGAATATAAAATCAAAATGAAGGGCGATGATTCCCTCATGATTAGAAATTAGCAATATGAATATATCAGGTGTAGCCCCATGAATCATTTATCATATGTAGATGTTGATGTGAACAGATCTGCGTGCCTTTCCAGATTAATTCACACCATCATTTTGTGTAGTAGTGCTTATTTTATAAATAACTAGTTTTAGGAAAATATAGACATCCATAGTTTTCTAACCTCGTCCTCTCTGTGTTCTCTCATTGTCTTAAAAACAGGGTACTGCTGAGGGTCATTTCAGGCCATTTTTAAATGCTAAGAAAACCCTGAAGTTGTAGCATTTCCTGCCAGGGGTTTTCCCCTCATTTCTATCATGTGAAGTGAACCACTGCCAGCGTGAAACTCAATATATCTCCACAGAGGCCAGTTAAGGAAGTTTGAAAAACTTAGTGTCACTGTGTTTGTGTGTTCACTGCTCAGGGGTAATTGAGCTTGATTGGCTGAGTGGACGGTCAGGGGAAACTATCCAGAGCCTGGGAACTGGTGTTTGCATGTAGCCACCAAAAACCAGTTCTATACTGAAAATGAACTCGCTTCACAAACCCACATAATATCCTATCATTATTGTTCCACAAGCATTTTAAAATATTAGTAGGAGAAAAAGTCCAAACAGGACATTCCATATCATTTTGGATTTTGCAAAACCACCAAGCGCTTATATAACTCCCTTTTAGCTGCAAATTTACACTTTCATCTGCCCTTTTCTTCACAGATTTCTCACTTCCCTCCTTCTATCTCCAACTTCTTTTCCTGTAGTGGGCTTTGTAGCTTGTACCCAGCTGGACAATGGCATGTAACCTGGCACGTCTGGGAGACCAGAGGGAAAGACAAAAACAGAGAAAGGCAGAAAAGCGTACAGTGAAAGAGGGAGTAAGAGACGCGTAGGAGATTTTGCCGATGCCTAAACACAGAAGAAGAGGGGGTTGTTAATCTGATAATGGCCCCTGGTCAGAATGACTCTTCCTGGGGTGCATTGTGGCTTCACACACAGTCATCTATCAGGCCTGGACTCTCCTGTAATTACATATTCTTCATGTGGATACAACTGGGGAGTGCGGGGGCATCGGGGAGCGGAGAGGGCCAGTCAGCACATTGAGGCATGGAATGATTGGAAAAGAAGAATCAAAAGAGGGATTTTTTTTTTCCTCTGGAGGCATTGAGATATGAGAGAGGGAGACAGAAAGGGAGAGAGAAAGAGGGTGAGGTAGGTACTGTAGGTAACCAGCCTGTTGTGTCCACACTAAGATAAGACAGGACAGGATTTCAGAGGCGGCTTTCAGATGCCCTTTTTCCTTTTGTAGGAGAGCTGGATGCATTTAGTTTCTCACGTGTCCTTCACTTGGACGGCAGCACCTCAGGTGAACTTGAGTCTGGACTGACTGTATTTGTGAGCCTGTGTATTTCTTTTTGACACCTCAGACTCTTGACTTACAATGAACTCCTGTTCTTTCAGTTATTTTTCCCCAGTTTTTCTCCTTTGACCCCTCGTCTCTTTAAAGTGGCTGTAATTGGCAATTTTATATTAACAATGTATGAAATGACAATGTGAAAACAATGTGACAATGTGAAAGTTGTTGCTAGTAGTGATGAACCTACAGAGAATCATCACCTGAATCTGCAGCTATAGCGAATTTCAGCTCATTGTTTAGGTGTCCAGCCTGCAACTTTACTGTTTTGGTTCACTCTCACTGCTCTCATAGTTTTATTTACAGCCACAGCAGGCAGCTGTTTTCAGCGAAAAAGCTCTAAAAACTCACTGAACACTACCTGCTCAGCAGCAAACAGCAGACAGACACAGTTAGAGACTAGCTGGTGAACATAGTGGAGCATTTAGCAGCTAAAGAGCCAGATATTTCCCTCAGGAGTTGGTGGAGACAAAATACAGAGCCAAGAAAGAGTGAATATTGGACTTAGATACACCAAGTGGACACAAACACTACTTCAAATGAATGCTAATGTTTCTCCTTAACTGCTGAATGTGTAAATACAAAACTGTTAGCTAACAAGTTTGCCATATCAACTTAAAAGGTGATGGATATGTCAGTGCTGTGTTCACAGCTTGTTTCGCTGCCAAAAAAAAACTGTTATTGCAGGTTTAAGGAGTCATAAAGCCTCAGGATAAGCAGAAATTGTTTGGTCAAGCTGAAACGTTTTCAACTCGCATGGATACATCTTGCCTTAATTTGTGCCGCCTAGAGCAAAATCTGTCTGAACACACCTCAAGAGTCTGTTTTCTGAGATTTAAAATTTGAGGGTTAGGGTTAGGGCGCTAAATCGCCCATTTCTATTGTTGTCAATAGCACCCCACAGACCAGAATATCCAGCCGTCATATCTCAAGCTTTGATCCTTTGTCATTGCTCCAGAAAAAAACTGCATCTACTCTATCCAGACCAGATGAGGGAATACTGGATCTGACTGTATCCATTGGTTCCACTGTCCTACCTCACCTCATAGAAAGATCCAGAGATCTGGTTTGATTGGGAAAAAAGACTTCTTTGTGTGATGGGCTTGTAGCCACAGGTTCTCCCACCATGCCTTTGATTTTGAGAGATTGTAGATGCGCACATACACATACACACACATGCATGTACATGGACTGTGCCATATAGGCTATGGGTCCCATGACCAGTGGCGCTCTCAGGCCACATTGAATTCCCGGCCAGGCGTGGAGGAAGTCATCCAATCGAACTGTGCTCAGTTGCTGTGACCCTCATCTGTTCTTCTCACTCTGTTCTGTTTGTGGCTTCCATGTGAACTCTCTTAATCCAGTAGTGCTGGTCCACTTTCCAGCCATAGCCTTTTCTCAGCATGTGCTGTTGTGTAGAGCTTTGTTTGTTGACCCTTAAATTGGTGCACATCCTGGAGAAGACTGAATCCGCTTTGTGAACTCCTCCGCAGGGGTCAGATTCAGCCTGACAGGCTGCAAAACCAAACACAGAAGAGCCAGATTGTTCTATGTATGGGCTGTTTCTAGACGGTTCACCTCTGAGAAGGAAGTGGCCCTGGGTGTGGAGAGGTGATGGACTGGCTGGAATACCAATCACAAGTCTTCTGGTAACATCTCTTTCAAACA
The DNA here is from genome assembly GCA_008360985.2 of Macquaria ambigua. Lineage (NCBI taxonomy): Eukaryota > Metazoa > Chordata > Actinopteri > Centrarchiformes > Percichthyidae > Macquaria > Macquaria ambigua. Next base: position 695,661 of record VMKM01000060.1, on the reverse strand, counting down.
AAGCCCTCAGATGTTGCGATCAGATTGAACAAATTGACAGTTTTCTACACACACATTAAGCAATTCATCCTCAGCTTGTTTTGTTCTGAACTGAAAAAAAATATTTGTGGAGGGATAAAAGAACTGCATGAATCTCCCAAGTAGCCAAGCTGCTGTGTAGGTTTTTGTGATGTCACGTCAAAAGATTTGTGAGTCACACTGGAGAGGGAAAAGCAGATTGTGTATGTGCATGGGAATCTGCAAAGGCTGACTGTCCCCACCTCATCCAGGTGTGTTGGTTGAATCATCTCAACTGAAAAAAAAGCAACATTTCTTTCTGAAGACCTGTCAGAGAAAATTACTTTGCTGAATTAATTTCTTTGGTTGCTCATGCACTGGGGACTCATTGGAAAACATCCTAGATCCTGTTTTTGCACTGGTTTCCTCGTCCCCTGCAGACCTACAGCATTCAGTGTCAACGGAAACACGCACATTGCTGCTCTCACCACTGTTGTGAACCTTTTGACTGGTGACTTGACGTAGATCAAAGACATCTGTAACCCTTAGTGCTTCAGTGAGTCATGGCCTGGACCGTGCTGAAAAGCAGCTGTCGTTGGTGTGCAGCTTTGCGAGAAGAAGAGAGGATGTAAAAGGATCAGTCTTGACCTTTGGTGGAGACTGCACCAGCTCTTTTACAATGCCTTGGAAACTTAACACTGTCTGTGACATTTACTGTCTGTGGTCGAGTGTACCCACAGTATTGCAATGAATGGAAATGAACACGAATGGAAATAGTTGCTTTAATAAATAAAATGATTTTTTTCATATACAATATAACCTTTTTGCCTGCCGAAGTATCGATTAAAGCCTTCAGAGTGTTGATCACACCACTGAATCTTTGCTGCCAGTAGACCTGTGTCAACTGGTGAATTTATATTTGCTTTGCTATGACGACCACAATCATCTAGTCACTGAAGGTGCATTCATTCACCACAGGGCTGAGTGATCAGGCGAACACAGCAGATGTGCAGATGGTCATCAAGCTCATCAGCTGTGAAAACATCGCCACAGCTGAACCTTTCTTGGTCATCAGCCATCACCAGCCAGCCAGAGGTCTGTGCTTCCCCTTTCCCGGAGCTTAGGGTGAAGACAGCGAATGTGGAAAGGCTGTCGACACATCACACAATCTGCAGATATCAAATGCAGTTTAGCATCACAAGTAGGGCCATAGCTACGGTTTTAGAAAAACAAAGATCATGAGTACAACCCCCCCCCCAATTGTTTTTGTATTATTTGCAATTACTTTTATTTCTAGTCAGGAAATGGTTAATCCTTTTTTGTTCATCTAAAAGTAGTCAAATTTAAATATAATCAGTCTAAAAATACTGGAGTCAGGCTATACAACATATACCAACTGTTAATTTAAATTGGAGAATGCAGGTTGCTAAAACCCCAAATTCCCACAGAAATTACAGGGACAAGAGCTCAGAGTGTTCAGTGGTAGCTACAACCCTGTTCACAAGTACAACAGATCAGTGGAGGAGCTGCGTCTGAATGGAGTTTTATGTCAGTAGTAAGATAACAGGCTATACATTATAAGTAAGTCTTATTGGCTTTACTGTGCCTAGTTTGCCATGTGTCTTTACTCTTAATTTTTGGAACTTTACAATGGTCTTTCATAGGTGATGATCCTACATATTTAGATAGGGTCATAAATTCTGACTTCAGTCAGAGACACTTACTACAAGGAATTGACCATTAATGAATGATTACACAGATGTATTTGGCGGAAATTGCTCTGCCCTTTGAGGGAGCTCTTAATGAATCCGAGCAGCGACGAGGATTCTGCTGGTAGAGCTAATCCCCCTTGATAAACCAGACATGAACGTTAAATCTTAGTTAAATCAACAATACAAAATAGCACACAATGAGGATGTCGGGGCGGTGGAGGGAGTTGCGGCAGCAAACAGCGTTGGCATGAGCGCAGTCAGCAGAGTAAACAGTGATAGAGTCAGGTTATAATGTTTGTGCTGTACACCTGCATGAATATGATTGGATGTTATCAGCCACACAGCTGTGAATGAGCCAGTCATTGTAAAGCATATTGCAGTCAGCTGATGCCAGTCAGCCAGCTTCAGTGCTCTACCTGAACTAACGCTATTCTTCATAGCTGCAAATCATATTACAGTAGCAGTTACTGAGGGCTAGTAGAGTCCCGACACACTATCTGTTAACATTTGCTAAATCCACCAGTCTTTTTTCCATAATAAACCTTTTAGTGTCCAACGGGTCACTAATTTCAATGTATCACTAGGACCTCATGGTTTACAGGGTAAGCATTTCATACAAATGTTTAATGTCATTTTGCACTTTGCAAGTGAAATATTATCTTCGGGACTGCAGACTACAGGAAGTGTTACTTGTATGTATGGAAACTTGATTTGTAACTCCATTTTAAAATACCTAGTTTTTTTTTCTTAGTTAAAACTTAGGCTTAGGGTTTGTGTAGCAGCCTTGTGTAGTTTCACAAGCTACACTTCCCAGCTGGTCTGAACACAATTAGGCACTCAGCTGACTAAAACTGTCCAACAGAGCAGCTTTGTTTACAGTAGTCTAGGGTCATCTCTGTCTGTTCTGCTGGCTGACATTGACCCGGACTAGAACTCTGTCCCATCGGCTTTATCTCACATGGGCTTTACCCTCAAGACTACACTCTGCTTCTCTTTAGCTCAGATGAAGCACCCCGGTTCATGCAGAGGTCAACGCGGCATTGTTTAGGGTAACATGGGGGTTAGATGAGGAAAGGAGGGGTGGTGACAGCTGCCATCTCCCAAAACAATCCCCTGTGACAAGTTCCCCTTCAGACAATGGCTCTTTGTAGAATCTGAAACGGGTCTACCTTTAAAAGCCTACCTGTCCAGTAACACCTGTAATTAGTGCGGGTGACCTTGGGGGCCATTGGTAATTATAACTGAGCTGAGCTGCGATGATTAGCATCAGTGGAATGACCTAAAAAATGCTGAAAAGCATTTTTTTTTTAGGTCTCCTTCGAGATTGGATTGACGTGATTTCACGATGCAGAAGTGGATTCCCCCGTGGGTTTAGATGCTAAAATCGTCTTGCTTACAAGTTGTGTAATGTGAAGTTTTGTAAAATGACTGTTTTGTTCATATGTTGGGGACATAGTATTCCCTGTGCCTGTTACATTACGGTATGAAAACACCTGAAGGGCAAAAACTGTAGCCTGGAAAAATGACACATCTTCAGTCTATTTTCTTTTATTGTATTCTCAGTGGGTGCTGCCTATGTGGGTGCCAGCTTTTCCTGCACTTTCCTTTTGTCTGCTGGGTACTCCTCCTTCCTCCTCCTCTACACCGAGCAGAAAAGGACCCATTCACACTCAGGTGGAGTTGTGTTCATGAATATATGATGGCATCATTGCTCACGTTCCGCTCACCCATTTAAGTATGGAAGCATTTGAATTCCTCCTGCTTGATCTTGACGGTGATGAAGTCGTTGCAGACGGAGGCTTGTCGCGAGTGTGAATCGAACCTCAAGACATTAGTGTAGTGCCATGTCCTCAGTGTGTGTTTGCCAGTGTGAAAGTGTCTAAGTGCATGTGAATGATACCGTATCCCCCCATGCATATAAATTGAAATTGTTTAGTTTTTTAGTGTGTTCGCCTGAAGGGGAAAACTGGAATAAAGCACCAGTCAACTGTGACAATTGAAGAAATTGAGAAAGAGAGAGAGGAGGATGTGGAAAGAGGGGAAATATCTGACATGAATAATACACCTGCATTTCAAAAGAGGCAACACTACCTGGCTAGACAGACCTGCTGATGCTCTAAAAGTATGGATATGCTAGTAGGAATTAGACCATGTGTTTGCAGCTCCTGTGTGGATGTTAAATATACCATGTTGTGCGAAACAATAGAATGTGCAACCAGTGAAACCATGTCAGACCTCGGCGAATGAGGAATCTGTCGCCCCAGTCAGCTGAAACTGATATAAAAGCTGTCACTACACAAACATGGAGGTATACACGAATGATTTATTACACAAGGAAGGAAAAACAAAGTGTCTTCCACAAAATGCCATTTAGACGTGCTCTTTCTATATATACAGTGCATAGAAGTACAGGAGGGGCATACTTTTACAACATCCTGAACTGTCCATCCCCTCATAAAATGCTGAGATGTGATGAGGCTTTGGGTCCTCCAGATGCTGCCAGTTCCCATGAACTCTCCAGTGGCATTTGGCTCTTCGAGGCTTAATAATGAAGCTAATGACTGTCACTAGTGTTTGATTAAACCCCTGTCCCGGCAGCCTGGGGGCTCAGGTGTACTGGCTGTAATTAACACATGGTAATTAATTTACTGAGGAGCTGGAAGAGGAGTAGGGTGCCCCAGAGGTTAAAAAAGGCACTTGTTACAGGAGACGGAATGAGCTATGTCGCAGTGCTCGACTGCGAGTTCGGTGAAAAGGGATGCCTTCGAATTCCAGGCAGCTGAATTCTTTTTAGGCCTCAACATCGCTTGCGGTGTAGTCAATCCTCTCAGTCATCCCTCTGAGAAGTCACTGCCGCAGGAATTTTATTTTGACTCAGAAGTTTTCCAAATTTGTTTGGCCAGCTCTGGAAGATTCTCTGATCACATTTAACATCCAAATTAGGGGTAGAGTCTGTGGTGATCACAGCATCTTGAAAAGTAATTTTGTTTAGTCCCAAAACACAGTATGTCTTTGATACAACGCAACTGGTTTCTAGCATTTTGTTAAATCAGATGACATCATGATATATGTCGAGAATTATGCCTCATTTTAGTCACTTGAAGCGTGAAATTATCTTGCCCCCTCTGTCACTGTTTTGTAAAAAAACAAGCTGTTCTTTTTAAGACTCAATTCAGGTCTAAATTACTCGGGACATTCTTTGCAGTGATGCTGCCTTCTTGCTCAAAGACACCCTGAAGAGCAGCTGGATGTCATTACCACAGGGCTCGACTTTGGACCTGCTTATCTTCAGGTCGCTTCTCTGCACGTGATAAGAGCCGAAGGTCAAAGGTTATCTCCAATTCAGTGGCTTCTCTTCCCCTACTCCATAAATGATGTGTTTACAATGTTAAAAGGCAATTAAGAGCACTTTCCTGTACATGTTTGGGCAGTGAAGGAACTGACTTTAAAGATATGTGTGCGTTCATAGGCTAGTACCGATGGATTTCTGCCAGTCAAAAAATTAAGCATATAACGCTATGAGCATTTCAATAGAAGAAAAGCTATATTGAGAACTATTATACTGATTTCACTTGCAAACTCAATCCACAGAGAGCCATTAATGTCTGAGCTCTCTACTACAGCTTTCTGCAGCCATACAGACTGGTTGTCCCTGTTCAGTCTATCGTATAGCTCTCTTGCGCTCATCCTTTCGCTTTCTATCTCTTCCTCCGCCCTTTCTATTTCTCTTGGAACTCCCCTTCCTCTAGCTCTCCTTCACTTATTTTCATTGCTCCGCCTCCACAGTGACTCTGAATCTCTTCATCACATTGCTGCTCTCATCATCTACCATTTCTTTTTCTTCCTCTGTCTCTTTGTCAGGGGCGGACTGGGATAATAATTCAGGCCGGGAACCTAACATCAGCCCAGTCCAATCTCCATGTATTAACAACAGACCATGTATAGCTACTGCACGTTGTGTTGAAAGATTTTCTCTGTTTACTGTTTGCCAGTACCATATTTCTTTGTTTTATTACTACACACAAAAACTGCCTCATAATACATCCAAAATAGTTAAAAGCAGCCAAGTGTCCTCAGTTTCAAGAGTTAGTCAATTGCACTTCCATAATTAAGTTTTTGTTTTGCACCTGCCATTTCCTCAGAGCTCTGACTGGACTTGTATTGATCACAAAGAAGCTCTGGTAGCTCTGAGTAACTGGATCACTTCCACCTGACAGAACTGAGTATACAGGTCTTTATTTTCCTGCTTTCTTACAGAGCATGATTAAGTGTTGATACCATTTATCAGTGTTTGAAACATAACATTGAAAGTGCACCTTTTAGTGCATCGAACCTAGTTAAAAAAAAAAGTGAGAAGAGCTGCCCAGAGACATGCTCGAAAGTTAAGGAATCTTTTTATGCTGTTGATAATGTAATTCTAATGTCTTTAATATTAAAGGGGAACTCCACTGATTCTTCTTACACTTACATCATTCATTCATTTGAGTCAGTGTCGGTCGGAGCTGAAGACTACAAGTCTGAAAATGAAAATAATCTGGGGTGTAGTGTTAGAAAGGAGTGAGCTTACCAGACCTCTGCTTTAGGCTAGCTGTCCGAGGCTACATTAGCTGCTACTAGCACCCCGAATCTTGGGTGTGTTATGCAACCAGTCTGCATTGTGGGTAATGCAGGCACCAGGTTTTGACAAGGAGGAAGTACGCGTGAAATAAAAAAGATGATGGTTCGGCTGCATCGATCTTTATCCTTGTTATTTAAACTGTCCGTCATGAGTCTGACAATGTTATAGGAGTACAATGCTGAACCGGTGGAGTACTTTTTAACTGCCTTGCTAACTATAACTAGAATATCACATATGATAAGGCTACACATTTCACCCCCTGGCACATCAGCAGTAGCACTGATTAAGATGTTCTGGATTTTGGTCAACACTTCAGATGCTGCCAGGTGGCATCTCAAGGTCATATTCAGTCGGAACAGCTACAAAGAATTCCCAGTGTTTGCCAGTTCTCTGCCCTCTACATGTTACCTCCTGCTTCCCCAGACACATCAGTGTGGATGAGAATTTCTTTTGTGTGTCTCACCACCTTGTTGTGTGTGATTGTCTCTCTCAGCCGTGCCTCACTCAGCTACAGATCGATATACGTCTCTGTTTTCAGACTCCCAGTGGCACATGTGTCTCAGTGTAGGCTGGTGATTTGAGCAGCCTATACAGCTGTAGTAAACCATGTTAAAATATGTTTAGCTACAAAAACTGTCACATGAAATTAGCTGCCATCCCCCCAGTGCCTCCTACCGTAGGAATTGCCAAACCCTACTTTGGTAAATACCGTTCTCAACCGCGGTTCTGCTAAAGTGTCCTTGTGCTGCATCGGGGCAGCCAGCCAGCAAACAGTGTCTCTCCATGCCACCATTTATTCTATGCTTACATTCATGTAGAATAATATGGCTTAACCTAACATTGTAAGTAATGAAGTGCTCTGATTGTCTTTGCATCTTTGGCATGTTTCTTGAACAATACAATGCTACAGCCTGTACAAAAGCATAATACTTGGGTGCAAGCTGCCAAAATCATCCTCGTAGCTGAAAAACATCCATTCTCCAGGGGAAGCCTTGGCAGGTGGCAGTGATCCAATCCTACAGAGCCTGAAGGAACAGCACATCCTGGGTGTAGGTAGCTGCCAGCTCACTCCGCCTGTCTGTATCAACTACCAAAGTCTTGCATAGGTAACTGTGATTACCTGATTATTACACAGTGAGTGGCTAGACTTTAATGTGTCAATTATACCAAACTTTCATACCAAAGGAACAAGCAACACATAAGTGGTCACCACTTCCTTTATCTTGTAGTGTTGACAACACTCTAGCCAAACAAGGAAGAATTTTATTTTCATTAATTAAGAATATGTCACCTATTTTTTTATGATTGATGAATTAATTGTTTAGTCCACAAAATAGAATATAGTGGAAGAAAAAAATTCCCAGAGCCTAAGGTGACATTTTCTGTGTTACATTCTTAAATTCTAAATTCAATCTTCACTAATGCCAACTAGCTCACTTCCTGCTTAGGTCTACTTGGCTTTGATTGTTGTCTTTTCCTCCCAGTTGTGTTTTCCTGGTGCAGTCTGCAGGGAGCAAGAATATCTGTGATCCTCAATCTTTGGGACATTTGCCTATTATGTCTAGACTCTAGGAGGGATGTTGATATGGCGTCCATTGCCAGCGCAACACAAAAGGAGGTTAGATAGCAGTGTGTCTTGGGTGATAAAGCTAGAGCCTGTCTAATAATGTCCTGTTTAACACATTCTTTTTATGTTTCAAGATGATTAAATCCCTCAAGTAGTGATCAAAATGTTGAAAGAATGCGTTCGTGCAACTCAGTGACAAACAGTAGGTTATCGGTCAGGGGTTTCCACTCAGCTGTCCTGTTTATTGCTTCCTCCACTCCCACTTTCTGTGGTTACACTGCTTCCTTGGATTACTGTGGTGATTCCAAACCGCACATACCAACAGGCGGGTCAATGGCGGCCAGTTCTGTGGGGAGTCCTAAATCTGAAGGCTTGCTGGGTATGTGGCACTGAACAGTCTGAAGGGGTGCGAGACTCACCAGCTGTCCTCCTTCTCACAATCCTTCACCTGGAGCCGTCCCATGAGGTTTTCTTGGGTGAAACAGACACAGGTGGACATTCATTCAGCTGAATATAACCGACACATGCACAAAACATCATTGTGAGGTGGGACAGATGGTTAAAAGATCATGTGCTGGGAGGAGTATTGTTTTGTTATTCAGGTAGAGAGGGGGTTATCTGTGGGAGAGGTGTCAGATGGAAACATAGTTCATTAAGATAATGGAAGAGCATGATATATGCACTGCTGTATGTGGCTCAGGCAGGGCATGATCATGTTCATCTATCTTTGAGAATGGTGTTGATGAGGAATGTAAAGCATGTAAGCCTCAGCAGCTGAGCACACACTCATATAAGCTGTTCCCACTGTACTGTATATACTGTACGGACTTGCTTCAGTATTCTATGCACACATGTACACACACAGTTCATGAAGGACAGAGTAGAGTTTGTTTGCATGTTTGCAGAGTGAAAACTGGGCTTCCAAAAGGAGAGATTCAACATAAAGAAAGTTAGAAGCACCTGTCTGGATCTGCAAAAATGAAAATATGTATTGCAGCTTCTGATGTGCTGAGATTACCAAGCACACAAATATGAAGTGGCTGAAATATGTGAAATGTGCATCTCTGTATAGGCAATGTGTTTAGAGCTCAGTGCTCTTCCTCAGGCAGCATTAAGCATTTATTGATTTCTGCACAACAGAAACTGTAAAAAAGTTTTGCAAGCAAAGTGCTTTCAACATTCTTCATGAAGATCAATGATCAAGGATCCCCTTTTCTGTTTCAGACCAACTATAGACTATATGCCTGTCCCAATACCCACCGTTGCAGTATTTGCAAGTAGTTTCCAGTTTAATTCCAGGGGTGCGTACCTAGACTCACCAGGAGGTGACAGTACGCAATAAGAAGTGAGGGTACTCGTGGACAAAAATCAGAAGTGCCGGTACTCAGTACCGGTGAGTACCGGCCCATTTCAGGCACTGCTTCAGCCCGCAAGTGTTGGTATTGGGACAGACCCTATGTATCAAAGCTGTACTTGCTCTTGCTTGGCTTCTCTCATTTACAGGCCAATCCTTTTTTTTTTTTTTTACAATCTGTTTTTTGCTAGAATTTGGCTTGATGGTGTCTTATAACATTTTATCTACCAGCTTGAAAGCTGAGATATGGGGTCAGTGAGATCATATCTCAGCAATTAAGTTGATCATAATGATGATGACAGAAACTATGACCCAGGATATTAAAAATAAATTACCACATCAAGATTTTTGTATAGTTTGTCCAATTTCTTATGAACTGTGTTGGCACTATATGATTGCTTACAATTTTCTGAAGGAAACCATACTTTTGAATTTTTGCTTTTTGATTATCCTTATTCTGGCTTCATATTTTCTTTCAGAATTAAGTAATTGTTGCAAGGTAGCTCAAGGTAGCAGTTCTGCCAATCAGGGTTCAGTATTGTAATGACATAGTCTTTCAAGTAGTATATAGTACACAGAGTGTCAGTGAGGGAGCAATCATAGAGCAGCTGGGCAGTCCAGCATCAAACTGTATTCATGTATCTTGTATTTCCAGGAACTGACTCCACAACAAGCTCTGACAGTTACCAGCTTTAAACAGCCTAGAAGGACACTGTGGTTTGTGGGAAGCAGTCTTGCGTACAGTCTCACATTCATGCACGACACGCTAATGTACCCAGACAGTGTGTGCATCAAGGTGTGGCGTTAGAGTGCCTTGGCTGCATCGTGTTCAGCTGGCTGAACAACAGAGGTGTTGGATGTTTCATGCTGCGCACATAAGTGAGGTGACAGGAAGTGGTGTTGAGTTGAATTTCTGGCTATTTCGTGTGTAAACTGGTATATTAAAAGAAAACAATATGTTAAACAGTGTATGTGGATGGGGGCACACCAGCATTATACTGTGTGTGTGTGTGTGTGTGTGTGGTTGTGAATTTTACAGACAGGCAGCTGTTTCTAAGCCAGTCGGAGGCTAATGAAAGGTAACTGGGGAAGCAGTGCTGATGCTGGACTGTAAGCCAGTAAGGACTCATCTCTAGATCAACATGGATTTGAGCTAGAGAGCTGGTGGATGGGGAGATGTTCCCTCAGGCACTGACAGAGGTATGAAAGGTCAGGTACACAAACTTACATGCCATGCAACAGCTTGTTGTTAACTCTCTGACACATGGCACTGCGGTTGCGGAAAGAGAAGACAATTGGTCGATGTGTTTTCTGTGCTCGTTAACATGAGGATGTGACTTTGTACAGTATGTAAATGTGTGTGTTTGTATTTTCAGTGAGGTCTGATGGCAGGAAAGGAAACAGCACATTCTCCCAGTCGCACACCTTCATCTAACCTTGTAGGTGGCAAAATGTTGATGGCTTTATCCTTCTGGGTTTGACTCTAATGCGGCCCCTCTGCATACAGTATGAGCACATACTCAGGGACACTCTCACTAAAAGAGCACACACACACGCACACACACTCTTGCGTGCACGCTCAGTTCTTCTATCGTTATTACCCCTCTGAGATGAGATGCTCCCTCGTTTTAAAACTTCCGTTCAACAGACACTAACACAGCGCTCAACGGGACATTACTGAGGAAGTGAGCACTTAAAAAAGCTCAGTAAAACTCATAAGCTCACATGTAACTTAATAGATAGACTACTTGCCCTGCCCTCGCTCCCTACTTTACCCCTTTTCCCTCTCTCTTTATGTTTTAATTTAGTGCCGCGGCACAGAGGTGCAAACAAACGACGGGGGCATAATTACAGGGTGCAACTGGGGAGCTGAGTCCTTACCCCGCCACGTTTATTTACAGCTCTGATGAAAACGACACTCGGCGGACCTCTAATGGAGCTTTGTAGTCACTCTTTCTCCCTTAATACCCCCCCCCCTTCCCTCTCTGTTGTTGATGCAGTTAATTTAGGTCGAGATAATGAGCTATTGCTATCAGCAGCAAGGGCTGCCTTGCGCCTTATTCCGAGCCAAGGTGTCGTGATCCCAGTACCCCCCCCCACCAACCCCGGGGAATTTGTGCATGTTGGTTCCCGTGTATGCAGCACTACAGTATACTGCAGTAAGCATTAATGCATCTGCGTGCCTCTTGATACAGAATGTAATAATTGACTGACCTCTCTGAAGCCTAAACTGTGTTTCCCTGCGGGTGAGTTAAGCAGCAGAATTTATCACTGTCGTATAATCTCATACACACTCCTAAACACACACACACATACATGCATATACACATTTAAGGGTAACAGTGTGCATAGTAGCAAACTCAAAATGTCAGTTCAGCAGGATACATAAAACCGTTATGAGCAATAAAAAAACATAAAAAAACAACGTAATCCTCTCTATAGAACAACACTGTTCTCTGTAAAAACCTGTTCCCTTATTATTCAGTTAGCCTCTCTGCTGCCACGCCACAGTGCCCTGAGGTGTAAATAAAACCTAAAAGTCCTCTCAGTGCAACACTGCCACTGACAGCCAGATGACATTTATTAGGGTTTTGGCTATCTTACATATTTGTCCCCTCATTTTTCCTTCCACTCTTCTGTCTGTCATTGTCTGAACCGCTGGAATATAATGCAATCAGTCAAACATGACTGAGGGATAAATGGACCCACTCATGAGTCTGAATGAGACTCATCAGTCAAAAGAAAAAGAAAAGTCTTTAAAGTCACAGGTTGAGTGTGTGGCTGTTTTAAAACATATTCTCCTCTTTCTTGGTTCAGTACTAACAGCGGCTATGTTTACATGCATGGTGGAACGCGGCATTGCGCCATAACCCTGTTATGGTTTCATTCAGGTTAATCTGTTTACACGCAAATTTGCTGCTCTCTGATTGAATCTCACTGTCGCCATGAATAAACCAATGTAATATTCTCTCTTTGTCTTTGTATCAAATATAATTCATGGGAAAAGAATAATGATCCTAGTAGTGATCTTCTCAGTGCTATTGACGAATAACCAGATGTCACAGGCAATTATGCTTTCCTCTGTAATGAATCACAGGCAGCACTGATCCTGAGAAATTAGTTGATGTTGCCAGCAAACAACAGCCAACAATTATACTTCGAAACTCAGAGAGAAAGGAAGAAACTGCAAGTGAATAATTGCACATTTTATTCGTAGAGCGCTTTTCAAGGTGTTTTAACACACTTGAAAGGAGTAAGAATAAATTATAACAGCTTTCTTGTAACACTTCCCATGGCTGCTCTCCCTCTCCTCAGCCAAACCTCGAGGGAACACTGATGCCACTGTTGGACATTTGTCTTTGCATTATCACATTAAAGCACATTGTCGTCGCTGCCACCTAAGTGAAGACGTCGCCAGCAAACAGCGTTGATATTCCAACATATGGAAATACCGTGTGATTCACGCACGTTAGCGACGACGAACGAGGAAAGGGAAGCGGCATGGTGACAAGGACATCATGCTCGTTAAGGCATTGCAGGCGAGCGCAGAGGAGTGATGGTTGTTAGGTGGGAGATTAGTCATGTCAGCATTAATCTGCTTGCTCGGCGCTGGCGCCGCTGCAAAAAACAAATTGATATAAATCGCAGAACTTGTTGTTGGAGAGAGTGAAATATGAGAAGTGTAAAGTGACTCTGACAGCTTAGCATGTTAACTTGTCAGTATGTTTAAAATATGACATTTATTGTTCTTGTTCTTCTTCTTGGATTCTCAAGCATGTCAGACACATGCACACACTCACAGAGTCAGTTTATTCCCATGTACAGTACATAAATAGAACATAATCTTTGTGCATTGGTGTAGAAGATTATCAACAATCAACAACGGACAAAACTTGCACAAGGAAGAGACATCCTACTATATATACATCTTGAGTGTATTGTGACTTGAATGCTAAGAAAGTCTCCTTTTAACCAGAGAACCCCGTGTCATTTAGCATGTGTCATGCATCTGGAAGAGCGCACCAAAACCTTGCCGCCTGCAGCACCTTTCAGGATTACAGTGAAAAGACGATTTACCAGTCACTTATCTACATAAATCTTTTTAGGGCATTAATCAACACCCGCAATCCCAAATCAATTGCAAAACTAGGCGAGCTTGAGTCCAGATCAGGTCCACAGCAAGTCAAGACTCAAATCCATTGCCTGCCTTTTGGCTGCGCTCTTGTCTACCCCATTTCAAACAATGCAATTACGTAATTGCAGCCTGTCTGTAGACCTGGCATGTGCCGATCCACGGTCAGGTTGACTGCACACGGCTCCGTGTTGGTGATTGGTTGCTGATGTGAACCTAGCTGATGGTCACACAGAATAATATTATTTTGTCCACAGAGCACAATGTTTTTCTTTATCTGCTTCTGAGTGGCAAATGACAATTTAGAGATGCACTAGACATGGATGATTTAACCTATTAGGAAGCAAAAATGTGTTGTTGGGGCCCTATTTCAAGCCAGGGCCCGTTTGGACACACAGGGCCACAAGAAATTCTTGAAGAAATTTCCAAATGACCAAAACTAACTGACATGCAGTGAACCCTGGTGCTTTGGGGTAGATGCCTGCTTTACCCAGATGGAATTCCAGCCTTGCCACTTTAGGTAATATGACAGACAAACATCAAAATGTATGCTAGTTAAATTGTGGTAATAGAGCCAAATGTTTGTTCATTTAAACTGCACCAAACGATCAGCAGTTTATAGCTTGTTTGTGTGGTTTCATTTTGACTTTCCAGTATGCGTGTTGTAAGTTTGTCCACAGCGTAAACTACACTGTCAATGCAATAGCAGCTATTATACAGACGAAAGCGTGGTGGTATGTTAACATAATGGTTGAGGGCAGCGTGCTAAAAGTTTGCCAAGATTGCGTGCGGATGGGTGCAACGGGGCTAAACCTTTCAGCATTGAAGCCCATTACATTATGGCCCATTACATTGTGTTTGTAGGGCTGGAAATGCTGCCACACATGAATAAAACATTTGTTCTACTAATTTTAGACAGGGAGGAAAAATCAAGTTGACATCCAGCAGTGGCTAAGACCGAGACAAGTCAGTCAAAATGCACCAGGAGCAGACACAAATCCAACTCACCAGAAAAGTAATCTTGAGACTCAAGACTAGACTTTAATATTACAACCATGTCAGTCAGGAACATTCCCATATTGTGTAAATGGTAGCACGGTTGGACAAGGTCAGTGTCCAGACCCTCTAGGTGGGGGAGTGGGTGGGTTTATTGTACCCCGCTTCAATTCGCCCCATTTGGCACTTTTAAACTTCACCGCCTGGGCACATTAAAAAAAGCTTTCACCAAAACACAGCCACTAGGCCAGCCGCACAGGAGGTCCCTTTGTGCTTTGTTTTAGATCTTTATTTTTGGACGTGGATGGCTGGTTGGATGGAGTGATGGGAGAGTGGGTGTGAGAAGGGGGGAGGGAGGAGGGGGAGTAGAGAGTGAATGGTTGGACACAGTAACTTCACAAACACATGGGGAAAATGGGAATGTTTGGGGTTGAACAATATGAGTGTTTCCATGCTGATTGCAAGCGATACTGATACAGTTTTAGATTCAAGAATACTGAAAGCTTCAAACCTTCTAATCAACCTTCCTCTCTGTCCCCCTTTTTTTAAACTTTCCCTCCATTTCCCCCTTCATGCCACCAATCCTGCCCATTTCCTTCTTTACCGGTACTTAGCACACCTGCAACATAGACACGCAGAAGCAACCCACACACACACATTGCCCAAACCCAGGGCGCTCCTTAGACAGCAACAATAATGAGGACGTCGTTAATTTGCCCAAACAAGCGGGGGTCCTTTAGCGCGGGCTAGTAATTAATTAACAGCAACACTGTTACTTAATTAGCGCCACATGAAAGGAGAAGGGTGGTGGTGGAGGATGAGGTGTACAGTGTGTGTATGATTAAGGGGAGATGGAGATTGATTATGAGAGCACATGTGTCTAACTGACTTCACGTAGCATCTGTGGATGGAATGGTGCCTCGTGGTGGGACGGAATATCCTCTAAATGGGTAGAAAATGCCATAAATGCTGTTAATGTGACAAATGCTGCTGCTGACTAGCTGTTCATGTAATGACATTTTATCAACAAAAATGTTAACCCTTTTCCTTAAGTGGATTCAGAAAATGCTGCAGACAACTTTCAAATTGAATCATTCTGTAGGTATCTGTAGTAGCGTAGGCCCCTTTTCTCCAAGCCAGTCCTTCCTTTTGCTGTCTCCATTTTGCATATATGATATGAACTGTACTGTGTGTAGGTATATGCATACGTTTTCATGCCTCTGTGCAGCCTGTTCCCCTCCACTCCCCGGTTTTCTCGCTTTTCCCAACTGCTCACTGGGAGAGCTTTCTCTTTGTTAGCTGCAGGCTAAAGTAGAGCTTTATCAACCCAGATACCAAGCCGTACTCCCTGAGGGTCACATCACCCTCTCGATGAAATCCCACAACTCAGCATTACTGCATGCTGTATACATATTCAGGCCTGTACCAGCGTAGCATCAAAGAGGCCCTCTTCACCTCTGCCTTAATTCCTGTAGTGCTCTGTTATAACTTATCCTAGTTAGCTTTGATACACATCACTGGAGACCATGTGCAGTTCTATCATTGTTTATGTGGTAGCCTAAAGGTTCGAAAAGCTGTTTGGTGGTTTGAGGTACTGCTTTGTCTGCTGCAGCTGCTCAGGGGGCCACCAGGAGGAGAGGACTGGTCCACCCTGGCTCCCTGATATTTTAGACTCTCATTAACCTTCCCGAAAATTTCAGGAAAAGAGCATTTACTTTGAAATGCAGATTAGTCTATGTGTATTAGACCCAAATCTGTGAATTTCTTCCTCCTCCAAGAAATATTCAAAAGTTTTGTCAAGTCAAGTTCGGTTGAGGTTACGGTTGAGCCTCTTATGTATGCAAATAGGTTTATTGAAACAACATGCAAAGTGGAGGGCTGAATGAGGGTCGGGGGCTGAAGTTGAGGGGATGAACTAAGGGGCAAAAGGGGATTGTTATTTGGTGAAGGCTGGAAGGTGTCAAGAAAATGAATTAACGGAGAAGCTCGAAGGGCTTCAAGCCATCAGGCTCCTCAACACCCAGGACTGAATTACACAAAAATCTCTCTCTCTCTCTCTCACACACGCACACACACGCACACACACACATATACATCTAGAACTGTATAAGACTAAAAGAACTGAACAGCACAAAACTCTCTGTCCCTCTCACAAGCATACACACTTACTCACACACACACTCTCTTCCGCCTGTGTGGACACACACACACACACACATAACTTACATTGTTCACTATTTATTGCACTACCTCAACCCTGTTATTATTTCATTACGCTGCTATGTTTATAATTATGCCTATGCATATATTCTATTTGCACTATCTCAACCGCTGCTACTTTGTTTATTCCATCTCATCTTTTTCTTTCTTTCAGCGCTAAGTGTCTCATTCTTGTGTTGTCTTTTTCTTTTTGCACTGTATTGTCTTTGCACTGTTTGCACATAGTTGTACACTTTGCACTTTATGTGGCTGGGACAAAAACCTTGGTCCTAGCTCTGTGTTGTTGTTGTTTTTTTCGAATTTGATCTTTGTTGTATGTTTATGTAGCACCTGGTCCTGGAGAAACGTTGTTTCGTTTCACTATGTGCTGTGTCAACTATATGTGGTTGAAATGACAATAAAGCTTGTTGAACTTGATATTCCCCCCTTTGGTTGTTGAGAGGAGGGGGCAGGAAAACAGAAAAGGGGTTGGGGGGTAGGGATGTTAGAATTGAGACAAACTGGTGAGAAAGCAACAAGTCATCCAAACTAATCGTCAGAATATACGTTGTTTTTTCACCATATATATCAGCCATATAAGGGCTTTTTAATGTGTCACCCATATCGGCTGCTAGACATCCATTCAACTTAAATGAATATTGTTTAGGTATTTTCACAGAAGACTGATGTCATTTTTCTTGGGAGGATAGTTTCAGAGGAAGGGTTTTGACACAGCTATATAAGATTAGGACAGGCCATTTAATGAGAATGGGGAGTTCCTGAACCTAAGTAGGTTTTTGACAAAAAAAGTCTTAGCACTAAGTCCACTTACTGCAATGTATTTATTTTGGTGATAATGGTCCATGGCTAATCATCAGGCATCATTGAGCAAAACGCTAACTCTTTACCAGCTCCAGGGATGCTATTGTGTCACTGGCACCATCTTTAACTTCCCTGTAGAGGCTGCAAAAGTAAAAGAGAATTTCTTTACGGGGATCAATAAAATATTCAATTAAACAGCAAGCAGACACTGTTGTAAGATTATTTCTCTGTAGTAGATCTGCTCTAGCCTGTTACCTAATAATGCGACACGAGGAGTGACAGGCTGTATAATGCAGTAGGTTATAAAGCCTGTGTGAAAGGCAGCAGTGTTGTGTTGGTGTGGATGTAAGCTGTGGCTCCCTCTGGCCTCTCACTGTGCTCTAATCCTCTCTGCGCCTCTATCTGGATGGCTCAGACGAGACGAGGTCAGGGGACACCAAGCTAATGCAATCATATGATTTAACTGATAGAGAACAGCAGCGTGAGCGCGTGTGTGCATTTGGATGTCCGAGCTGGCACGACTCTCAAGCTGCAGGCCAGAGAAAATGAATAAAACCATCAATACACTTCTTTTGAGATAATGAAATTATAATATACCACATCCCTCCTTATTAATACATTCAGTTTTGACACAGATACACATCCAATATAGCAGCAATGATATCACTGCTAGTCAATTATAATCTATTGAAAAGTGTGTGTACACAACCAACAGGGACCTCTTTGCATTATTAAACCTCTGAAAAAATAGATAGGGTTTACTAGATGGGTTCAATTCAGCAGTGGCTTTCACTGGATTATTCATGAGGCTACAGGGAACTATTTGGGGAAAAACATTGTGTGAGACCATATACAGCAACAGAATGGTTCCTCTTTAATTTTCATATTAAATTCTAATTCAAAGCTTGGAATATGAGCCCTTAATGAAAGCAAAGAGCATTCAAAGCCAGCACTCTAAAGTTAGCGAAATACTATATTTGGTGGTTAATTTGGGTTCATAGTCTTTCTTCAACCTTCAACCTTTCTCTGTCATCCACTCATCCACGATTGAATAAAAAGCAAAAGATGCTCCAGTCCCCATTATTAATTATGTATACAACTCTCATGCAAGTCCTATCTGGACTGGGGCCGATTAATAATGGAACAGCACTGTAATTACATGGTGCTTGTCACAGATATTTTCAATTCACTCTTCCTCCTTCTCTGCCTCATCTCTCTACCTCTCTATTTCTATCTTCCTATCCTTCCTCCTCCCCCTTTGCTCTCTCCATTTCTCTTTGTGTCGGCTTCTTTAGGTTTAATCCAATCTGTTCTCATCAGCGTCAGCTTTTATCTGGCATACTGTAGATGGCATCACTGTGGAAGAAACTGGGACGTTCTTTTGCTGAAGTGTATGGCAAAGTCTAATCTCCTCTTTGTTGGTATCTACTTGTACTTTCTTGTTATTTGGAAAACAGTGAAGCTGAAAAATGGGAGAAAGACTCCAGTATGAGCATCAGCATATTTGCCAGCATTTAGTCAAGTAAGCCATCAAGTAATGACCAGTTTTTGGTTCAAACCGCAGCTGTTTCCAGTGGTGTTTTCCACCATTTTTGTAGTTCCATGTATTGAAATCAACAGAATCACTTAAGCGGTAAACATTTCTGTGTTTGCAATGCCCTATTCAAATAAATGGGATGTTTCTTTTATACATATGTAGTACATTTACGTTTGTTTGGCTTTATTTGAAACCATCCCAACAGGACTTGAATCAACCAATCAACTTGTTCGATTCGCAGGTCCATACACCACGTAGTTGTATGGACCTGTGTAGTCAAATTCTGACACACTAGCCATGTGTTCATGTAAATATTGTATTTGGATAATGCTGGTGGTAATAAGGTCTGCTAGCCACTAAATATATCAATAAACACAAGTTGCAGTCCTATAATAAAGGTAGAATCTGTGAATTGCTGGTGCTGGACAATATTTTTTTTCAGATTGGGTAAAGTAAGTTGTGCTACCCATGTGGCTAACTGTTGTGCATGGATGCTCTGGCACCATCGTTCTAGTTTGAGCATCTATCTCTGCCCTAGAGGGCACCAACATGCTGCAAGTTATTGATTTCAGTTTTAAATGTAAGAGGGGGCAAACTATTGATCACAAAATGCTTCTTTATGTCAATACTGAAAACAACTGCTCTGCTAAGAAGAAATATTTCCCCTGAGCATATACTTTAAAAGGGCATTCCATCGTGTTTGAAATGTTCCCTGGCCAATCAGAACATCAGACAGGAATTTACAGTAACAAACATCAAAGCCCCGCCCCTGTATCCTCTCCTATAATGTTGTCAAGTACAGTCTCCTCAGTCAGATGATGACTGCAGAAATCAAGCCCGTCGTTGCAGCATGCAGCAGCTTGCTAGACAGCCCGTGTCGACAGACGCCGTCCCATGAGCCGCTTTGATTCAAAAAGCCAGTTAATGATTTACACGCGGAAAAAAACAACAAAAAAAAACAACATCAGTGACAAACAGTTTCTCCAGACGGCTTTGTCTGTTGTAGAAACAGCAGAAGAAGAAGAAGTAGATGCTGTCTGTGTTTTGAGCAGGAAGCAGGAGGGCTCTTTGAAGGGGCCTGAAGTGAGCAGACGTCTCTAAAGCAGAGCAGATTTATAAAAGGTGTTATTTATCAACATTTTCCTCCTGGATTGTCTTTCCTAACTCATCCGTTTCCGAGCTTTTGCGTTTTCATTCCGGCCCGTTTCTGTCCTCTCTTCCACCCTAACTTCAATTTCCCCTCATTCCTCTCCGCTGCCCCCTCTTTCATTTAATCTGTTTATGAATTGTTTTTGTTGTGGTTTGCACCAGTGAGGCTGTCGCAGTGATTACAGGTGTCCTTTCTGCGGGAGCGCAGGCAATTACAGAACTGCAGGAAGTGGCTGTGTTCACATTAATCATCAGTGTATTTCAGCATTCACCAAACTTATTCTCAGCAGGCTTTGAAGGAGAGTTTAGATTTTTGAGGCATAATTCAAAGGTTCACCCTCGCACTTGGCTTATCAACCTTGAGTTAATTCAAAATGCTGCTCCCAGACTCCTCACTAGTTCTAAAAAAAGAGTACATATAACCCTAATTTTAGCACTATTACAGTGGGTACCTGCGTGTTTTAGATTTTAATTATCACTTTTAAGGCCCGAGTGGGATATCAATGAATGTTCCCATATGAGCCTAAGTGTAGCCTGAGATCCTCCAGTCGGTCTCTTTTAGAGATTTATTCCAAGATCTAGACTGAAAACCAGGGGCGACCGGGCCATTGCTATCAGGGCCTCGTCACTCTGGAATGATTTTCTAGAGAAGAAAAGGCAAGCCAAATCTTTGTCCTCTTTTAAATCTCTTTTTCAAACGTACTTTTACTTATTTAATTCCTTGCTGTGTATGTCTAATAATCACTTCTATTGTTTTATTATTTTAACATCTTATCGTATACTTTATTTTAGTTTATTCTTACTTCTTTTCATAATGCTTTTATTTTATTGTCCGTTTATTGCATTCTGTTGTGAAGCACTTTGTAATTATGTTTTGAAAGGTGCTATACAAATAAAATGTATTATTATTAATATTATGTCACAGGATAGCTTGGGCTTCATTTGTAGACATTTGCACCCAGCTTCCACTGGGCAAAACAAGAGAAAAGAGTTCATCTCGACCCATTATCTGTGACGTACAGCTCTGTAGAGAAGAAATTGGAAAAGAAGGCAAAGGTAGCTTTGAGAGGGCCCAGTTGGATTTTCATGGTATAGGATTCCATGTTGTGAAGCTGTATACTTAATTAAAGAGCCATTCTGCAAAATGGGTGTTGGGTTGATTATAGAGGTATGCCTTTATCACATTCTATGATTACCATGTCTATGGCTACATTCATCATGTGTTTTTGACTAATCATCTATGTACTACTTGTAGATTAGGCAAATATCAATTTATCTACTAGTTATCTGTGATATTAAGAAGCTCACTAAGGAGTATGTGTTCTTAATGCACCCGAGTAACACCTTTTATAAATCACTATTGGTATACAGTAGAGTATCAGTCACAGTTCTACATTTACTGTAGAACTAAATATACATTTTTCAGAAAAACCTTGGCGTTTAATCAGTTTATGTTCTCTGTGTTCATTCACAACAGCATGGTCATTAATACCTATCATTAAAGGAATACTCTACTGAAAATCAGTCTTTTGAGAATCACATACTCACTGCCGGTAGGCTTGAAACAGCCCAGTATCCCCAGGAGTTACATCCATATTGGACTATTCTGCACCTCATGATTTATGTCCAATGCCAACGTTCATGCCAACACCGGAAGTTGTGTGCCCTGGTTGGTGTGATGGATTGGCGCATAGTACATCCAACTTTCATGCAAGAGACTAGAGACAAGAGTTTGCATCCCATCACAGACCTGCAATTACTGTTTCCATTGTAGTTAACCATAACCACCATCTGTCCCCATCTTAACCAAGTGTTTCAGTGGCCTAACCTTAACCATACTTTAAACATATACATTTTTTTCCATAACCATGATATTTCCCTACCCCTAACCATACTGTAGGTGCCATGCAGATTTAATGGAATACGAGAATTTTCAATAAGTTGGCGTTAAACATAAATAATCAATATTGTTGAATGTAATCTGGGGTTTTGCAGAATTGTCCAATATTGATATTCTTGTCCGGAGACAGGGTTGGCTTGAAAGAAGCCTCTGAATTTATTTATTTTTGCTTGCTCCTTCCCTTAAGTCAAAGGACCAAACCAATAAATTGCTAAATATGCTACTTCTGGTGGAGCATTAGAGCAATAGTTCATCCATCCATCCATCTTCTGGCCTTTATCCGGGGCTGGGTCATGGTGGCAGCAGGCTAGGCAACGTAGTCCAGATGTTCCTCTCACCAGCAACGTTTTCCAGCTCCTCCCGGGCGATCCGGAGGTGTTCCCAAACCAGATGAGACATAAAATCTCTCCACCGTGTTTGGGGTCATTAATTGTAATTGCAGTGCATCCTCATTAAAAAAGTTCTATTCATAAAGCACTTAAAAAAAGTAAAAAGTAGTTTTGTGCATCAATGTTGGATCTTGCAAAAGAGAATCATAATGCATTTAAGGTCAGGTGTTTATTTTTCTTATCCTGCTGTGTGTGTATCTCGCCAACTGGCCTGTCTCATATCAGTGTTTTCATGTAATCAAGTTGTAATTATACCATAAATAACCATAAATACTGCATCCATATCCACAATGAGCCTCGTCAACGTCCTCCTGCAGAGAGTAGTTATTAGTTGATTGGTGGGCTGTCAGCTTTACTTCCTGTTGGAGCCGCTCAGAGAAGGCTCTGATTGGCTGGCATGGTGACAGAGGGCGACAGAGGGTTGACGGGTGCTGTGGGAGGAGAGGGAGGGAAGGCATTTGCACTGAGGGCTGTGGGCAAGGTTTCCAAAAATAGCTTGCGGCTGTGACAGGACAATGATGGGGCTGTGTGTGTCAGTGCATGTTTGTGTGTGTGAGTGTGTGTTCACATCCTGTGAAATTTTAATAACAGCAGCACAGCTAACCCTGCCCTATCATTAGAAATCTCCATAGACACAAGGGCTCACTAAATAATAACATTGGAAACAGAAACAGTGTGTGTGTGTGTGTGTGTGTGTGTGATTGAGAGATACAGAGGAAAGGGAGAGAGAAAAAATAACCATAAGACGCAAGTCAATTCTTAGGGAAAAGAGGGAAGATGCTTGTCTTCCCTCTTTGTTCGAACTCCTATTTAAAATTACACACGTGCACAATCACGCCATACACAAATTCACACTCCCTCCTCTGGTCTTCCTACAAACCCCCCGACTCTTAGCAGGGAGGCGCGTGGTCGATGTTAAAAACTCCTCTGTCTGGGTCTGAGCTGCTGCAGAGAGAATGGACATATCAATGATTGATTTCCTCACCTGCTCAGGGAGAGACAGACCAAGGGAGGCAGGTAAATGATGGAGAGATGAGAAGCGAGAAAACAGAGGCAGGGGAAGGCAGACAACGTGGAGGAGAAGAGTGGTGAGGTGGACGAAATCAGAGCGAGAATAATAAAAGGGCAGTGGGCTGAAAAGAGATATTAGCAGGAAATCAGCAGGTCCGAAAAAAATGTGAAGACGTTTTATACCCAGTTATTAAAGCTTGGTCAACAAAAAAAAAAAGAATGGCAACATGCTAAATGTGGCTCAAAACTCACAGCTGGAGATGCAACAACTTCCAACTTTGTGTTTGTGTTAATGTTCTTTGGCCTGCTATGGCTTAAGCTAATGTAAACTAAGAGCTAGCGTTAAATACTTCCCAAACACAAAATCAATGAGCCATTGACATAGTCAGCATCGTAACGGAATCTTTACATCCAAGATCTGGTAGCTGTCTATGTCTTCTTATAAAAGTACTATGAAAGTACCCTGACTTTCAAGCCACAAACCACCACATTTGGAGCTTTTCCAAGAATTTCCTCTAATGATTAAAATCCAATGATTGGCTGCAGGCTCGCGCAGAACCACCTTGTTTGCTCTCAACTTTAATTGACTAATTGCTTAGATGTTTCATTTTGCTTCACACACTGGAGTAAATTGGTATTGTGTGCAATCTATTTCCAACCTTAGGCACTGACACCCCTTCTTGAGTTATGTGCTGCTGAGGAAAAGCTCATATTGATCACAAATCATGGCCAAAGGCATCCTAATTAATCACCCCATGGCTGTCCTGTTTTTGTGCACCTTGGGTGTTTCGTTGCATTGCTGATGTTTATTATGTTAGCTCCAGATTAGCTTGGAAAAAGCTCAGGAGAAACAAATTCTGCTGATGCATCTACCGAGCCACACCCTTTTTACAGCCAGTTACCCTCAGCATTTTGTTTTTGGAAAGGTGAAATGGAGGATGGCTCCTGTGGGAGAGCCAAACAAAAGCTTTATACTCTCACCCCCTCTAAATCATTCATGGCAGCATTGTTGCAGGGACGGTAGATCGGGTTAGATCCTGACAGGAGCGACATTACCCCGACGCTGCCCTCAGCTAACACCAAAACCTGCCCATCTTTCCCTAATTCATTGTGACTGCCGGCTTCAGTCAAGTGTGAGATGAAATAGCTGAGCTTGACATCAGCGATCAGAGAGAGAGAGAGAGAGAGAGAGGTGTTCATAAATGTCTAATGATCCCACCTGGTGTCTGTCTGTTGTTGCAAACAAAGGCCAACAGTGTGTAAGGTGGAGGAATTCTCTTTAAGGGCGGAGGGAACTATATGAATGTAATTTACTGCATTTATATACAGTACATTTATGTTAATGTAGTAAATAACACTTTTGGGCTTTCCATAATGATAGTACTCCAACAAAATGATACCCACTTTTCTCTCATGTTACTCTCCACCTCTCCTGGTCCCTGTCACCTGCAATATCTTTCTGTTTTTCTTTAATTTAATTATTGTGAGCAGCACAAGCTTTCCTGATAGTTTCCTATCATTTTTGTACCGTGTCTTGTAGCATTTTGTCTGTGTTGATCTGTTCAGATTCAGTTTTTAACCAACAACAATTCATAACTTTGCTGTTTCCAAGATGTAACATGCATGTGTGTGTAACATACTGTATGTCGAAAGGGCATCACTTACTCATGACATGTTCCTGCTTAAAAAAGAGCACTTTCTTAATCCTAGTGTCTTTTTAGAATAATATAAAAAGAGTACTCAACTGATTGACAGTTTGAAAAAAGTATAAAAATTGATGCAGCAGAACCACAAAAGGCTTCATACAACTTTTTTGGAACCTGGAAACAAACGATGTTTAACATCAGTGGAGTTCCCCTTCATTTGTAAAGCATATCGATATACAATATAGAATAATTTAATGCTTTTTTAAACCTGCAATACATCCAAAGTTGGTAGTACATTTTAAGCCCTGAGCAGTGTCTTCCACCCAGACTGACCCACCCAGGTTTTGACAGGCCCCAACAAAATCCACAAATCCGAGGGTTAAGACCGGGAGTGCTTTAAATGAAGTAGTTCAAACATGGCGGTCACCCAGCCACATCCAAAGGCAATAGTGTTAACAGCTGTTCCATAAAGAGGCGAGACGCAATGAATCATACAAATGGGTCTCCTCGAAGGCTTTCATGGTGTTGCACTCGGTTGTATCGACGAAACGTGACAGGTGTAGTTGCGTGAAGAATGAAAAACGAGAGCTTGAGAAAGAAGCTCCACCCCTGCCTACTTTCTCACCTCCGCACACCCAGCCAGTCTCTGTGCGAGGTAGGCGTGAATGTTGGATTGAGGTGTCAGATGGAGTTCCCTCAATCCTGACCTCTTAAAGGTGTTGGGGGACGGGTATCAGAAGCCATCTGACAATCTGACAAGCACTTTATTTCCCCCCATCCCCAGTGGAAATTACAGCTTTGATTCTCTTTAATACATCAACACTAAATGTAATAAAGCCTATGGATGAATGAAAAGCATTGGCTCAAATGATATCTTTAAAGAAACTGTAAAGTTTTAACTCAACCAACAGAATTATATAGGCCTCGGAGCAGCTTTGCCTCCCAGAAATGTTTGTTTAACTAAAACTCTCATCTGCTGTCATCACATTTTAGGCTTTAGTGAATTTACTTTTATTCCATTTGGGTGTTTGCTACGATCGTTCCACCTCTGGGAGCCCCACAGCTGCCTTGGCGACGCGGCAAATGTAAGGAACTCACTTTGTTTGTTGCACCTTGTATTTCACTGCCACAGAATTGAAGGTTACAGACTATTGTCTGGCCACAAAAGGCTGTATGGGTGTGTATACCGTTGTGTATGTGTGTGCTTCCATGGTTGGCGTGATATGTTTGTTAGTTGGGATAACCTTCAACCGCTGCCCAGCCAATCGGAACAGGCCTGACGTGCTGGCTGCCTCATTTCTGGCATGTTTTTTTTTTCTTCTTTCACTTGTTTCTCTTTTCCCTTTCACTTGTTTTTCTTCCCCAAGTGTGTTGTGTTGTGTGTGTGTGTGTGTGTGTGTGACTGGGGGGGGGGGGCTGTTAAAGGGACAGGTTGGGACACAGGCTGGTACAGACACACCCACACATAGACAAAGACAAGGAGGGCAATAGAAACACACTCTGCCTTTTATTCTCGCACACTTACACACACTGGCGTATGACTGCGTTC
This sequence comes from Macquaria ambigua, assembly GCA_008360985.2. Lineage (NCBI taxonomy): Eukaryota > Metazoa > Chordata > Actinopteri > Centrarchiformes > Percichthyidae > Macquaria > Macquaria ambigua. Next base: position 669,083 of record VMKM01000060.1, on the reverse strand, counting down.
AAGGTCATGAAACAGCCCTGTGGAGGGAGGTAAATAAATGATTATTGTAGCGGGAGCAGGAGATGAGTGTGTGGGTTTCTTTATTGTTATGCTAATACAGGGAGGAAGTGCAGCGAGCTATTCTCAGACTCTGTCTGGCCGCCACCGCCGCAGACTGGTTAAAGATGACCTTTTTAGACATGCATGGATGCATATGAGACATTCATCCATACATAAACACACACAGCCCATACGCAGATAAACAAACACACACACCGAAGTGGATGAGACACATACACCTCATTGTGTATGTGGCTACAGGTTCACGTTCCGTAAAAAAAGCATATTTACTCATGACCAATTCCAATCAATTAGATTACGTTGGGGATTTATGAAAACCTGGCAGATTTTTGAACATGCATGTCAATTCATTTCACAGATTTGAGAATTGATCAATGTTTATACTCATATTAACATTAAAAACAACTGGTAAAAATCCTATTGAAAGATCAATAATATAAAAGTTGAGGGTAGATTTTAAGAATTGCAGTGCAAACAATCTACTTGGAATAACTCTGGCAGATAACTAGCAACTCATTTGAGTTTTCTCCCAAATTTCTCTTTCCATTAAAGACCTTTATAATTTGTGAATGCAACAAAAAACACCAACTTTTTAAAAGTGTGGGGTATGGTGGCTGAGAGAGCCCAATGTACTGCAACCCAAGGCCCCTTTCCACTGTGCGATTTTGGGCTGTCTGACACAAAAGGAGAACCATGGCAGTCTTGGATCTCACTGTGACACACGTCCACTGGCGAATAATTTGGAGCTTTGGCCTCCAAAGATGCCCTGTGGCAATAAAAGAGTCTGAAAATTAAGCACAGAATTCTTACAATGTGAATGCAGCTACAACCCATGTCTACAAATCAAGCAGTCAGAACACGACATGAATATATACTATAGAATATACTGGCCGGTGCAACATTTCATAGGCGTCATGGATGACTTCCCTCTGCTCTCATATACTTTTGAGCTGCGATTCACCATGCATTCATTGCGGTGTGACATACCTCAAATGCATCACGTACAATCTGACACAGATGACATGCCATAACCTTACACCAGATTTCTGCAAATCAGAAGCTCAAATAAATGTAATTTTGTAAGCAAAATACTTCCAACATTCTTAATGCCAGTTCTCTCTGGGCCTTTTGGAAGCCATGTTTCCATTTGAAATTTAGGAGGTTCGTGGAACTCAAGCGCGGCAATTCACAACCATCTGCTCAGATTGAAATTGTAACGTCCTGCTGATCATTGGCCCCAGTGATCTGAGTAACTACACCCAGTCAAAGTGAAGCCCTGCATTTGTACAAATGAACCTCCCCATCAACACATCACACCCTCTCTAATGTTATTTGTAGTCCTGGGTACCATTCAGTCGGAGCTGAACTCGGCTTAAAATGAACCCCACTGAATTCCAAAACGTCCAACAACCCAGCAATCGCATTACTGAATTAGATCTGCGTATTGAATTAGTCCAATTTGGCCTTAATGGGCCCACTTAGATTCACATTCGATACCGCAGGCACCTGTAATTTGAGAGTAAGCCATTTGTTACAAATTACACACTCCAGCCCAGCTCGTCTTATTTAACCCACATTGTGTAGGTACGGATACGCATACACACATAAACACACACACATCTGACTGCCGTGTAGAAACAATGATTTGCATTTTGTGTGTGTGTGTGTTTCAGAGTGTGGGTGTAGATGTTAATTTGCTGTTTCTGCGAGTGTGTGTGTGTTTGTTTATATGTGTAATTATGTGTGCGCCTTCAGTCTATTTGATTAATGTTGGCATTCAGTCTCTTGTGTGTGTGTGTGTGTGTGTGTGTGTGAGCTCACACTCAGGCGCACGCGTCAATATGAGTGTCTAATGTGTGCGTGTCTGGCCTCTGGAAGTGTCAGATTAGCGGATTAGAGGGGAGAGGGCCTCCACCAGGGGACACACAAAGGCAGAAGAGGGGGAACTGGGATGGTCCCATTAGCGCACTGTTCTCTCCCAGTACACCCTTCCTCCCCCATTCCACTTGAAACCTCCCTGTCATCCCCCTTTTTTCTGTCTATGCCTCCTGACTGCCTTGCTAAAGCCCGGAGCTTCCCGAAGGCACTATTTCGTGCTCAGCTTTTTTTTATTTTATTTTGCCTCCTTTTGAGATTTGTTTATCTCTAATCCATCTTCTGCTTCTCTGTATATCATCATATTTGTCGTCTTCTTCCTCCTCAACGCCTGCTGTGTGTTGCTGCTCCTTCACCTCCCCTCTCTTTCTCTTTTCGCAGTCTCTAACCCTCCCACTCACTCTTCCTCACAAATAAAACAGCACAAAGCGAGAGCAGCACAATGGCTGCAGACCAAAAGGACGAGGAGAGAAAGAATAATCGGTTGAGGTTTGGACGAGCTGCAGCCGTGGCGACGCCGGAGCCCAGTCGCTGCCGTTGGACAGCCCATAATAAGCCCATACAGCCATCTCTCACTCGCTACCTCTGGCCAATGATTAGTAATTGCAAGCAGGCATTGGCTAATCTGAATCATCATCGTTCTCAGATGCAGGAGCCTTGGATCAGTTTTGCATTCTCCTACATAATATTGTGGTACAGTGAGGAAGCAGAGAGAGTGAGACCATATCACTGCCCTGCAGATAGAAACTCCTCAGCTTATATGGGAATGTCATGCTGAGTGAAATTGAAGCTTTTAGCCCAGAGGCACAACAAAATCTCAGCATCTACTGGGAACGCTGAAAGCTTAACACCACAGAGAATTCGGTAGCCAAGTGATCTTGTTTTTACACATACTGTATGTGTCTGTAAAAAACAACAGTAAACTAAATATTTCTGCAATACAGCCCTACTTAAGCACAGAGTACAGAAGCAGAGAGGTTGAGGAAAAAAGGATTTGAAGTTTACAGGATGGCCAGACAACTGTAGAGAAGTAATACCTTTATTTTATGCCTAAAAGCCATAACATTAAGGTACTCCTTGTCACAGACTTTATATATATATATATATATATCTGAAAAAAATGTATACATACACTCTTGCCTTTGGACAGTCTTAATGAAATGTGCTATGAAAGTGCAGTATCTAAAAACAAAAAGTGTACTTTTAGCATTATTGCCCATTTAAACAAATGAATTAGTCCAATAAATTCCTATATAATTTAATACATTAAAAAATGTAACCTTAAGATAGCTAAACCATATAAAATTCATTCCACTACAGAGACAGAGGCTAAAGCCTTGTTTATGCTCGCATGAGACACCGTGATGTGGGCCTCTGCAGATGTCGTGTGAGCTACGAGCTTGCATTATCTGCTCGGCCAGTCCAGCTTCGAAGGCATCAATGTTGAAATGAAACGCTCAGGGCGCGTCACCTAATTACAAAAATTATTGCAAAAACTTGCAGAGCCTTTGTGCTTCGAGCATGGACCCTTGCGCAAGGCACACTGCGTCAAGCATAAACCCCAGCAGATATTTTGGCGGGTGACAATCGCGGTGAAATGTTAGTGATTTTTAATGGCAATTTGCCGTTAAAAAGAAGAAGTAGAAGAAGAAGCGGTAGCAAGTGTTGCGATCGTCATTTCCAGTAAGCGCACAACGGCCGTGTTGATTTGAGACAACACTACCCTGTCAAAATTCACGCACTACGCAAGGGAGAACATAATGTACACAGTGTACTACATGGAAGTGTACTGATGGAAGTATCTGAATTGAGACACAGCAAGTATCTCTGTAGCAAAGATACGAACAGTGAGTTTATAAAGCCCACTGCAAGAGTACATTTACTGTAGTTTGGTCTTAGTTCTGTTTTGCTGTTACTGCAAATTTGAGTTTTCTTTGAATAGGAAACTCCACTAAAATGTTTAAAAGATAAACACAAAATCTTTCCAGTAAAAGTCAGGATAACCCTACTGCTATCATTGACTCTGCTATCATATCTAGTATCTATAATACGTGATATCGCTCTAATCATAACACAGCCAGTTAAAAGTGTTATCTCAGCTAATTGTCTATACACACAAATCATCACTTATGTATGTGTATGTATGTAATTGTAATATGTAATTTAACAAGAATGTGTGAGAAATGACTATGCTGCCAAGCTGGCAGATGCTCTAGCAGAGGCAAAACAATGTTGAGATCATACGATGCACCTATCTGCATGTGTGTCCCATATGGAAATTCATTTCCCACATGCTTCAGGCTTCATGCTAGCAGTGCCTAAGATGATGATGTATCCAAAACACATGTTGCATGAAGTTTATCTGTGTATAGAATTTGATGGTCTTGTGGTTTGCATTGTCATCACTGTCTTGAGTATACTGCATATCTTCCGAAGTAGCTCCTCCTGTAAAGCTCACTTTGAAAGAAAACATCTGTGACATTTTCATTTGAATTAAGTCCATTATGTTACTCTCGATGGCAGAGTGACATAACACAAAAGCGGTGTCCCGGTTCATGAAGCTTTTACATCAAATGTCTTTTCTGTGAAAAAGCTTCTAGTGCAGAGGGAGTGATGCACTGTATATTTTAATGTAAATAAAATTAGTTCGGGGTTGTTAGCACGAGCAGCAGTAGCTAGCTGTGTAGTACAGTTGGAGCAGTAGGATGTGTTCTGACCAACATTACCACTATCTCAAAAAAACACAGCCTCCTCATTCATTTCAATGAGACTACTGTCCAGACGTGGAGGGCTATGGCAAAAAAACGCATGTGAGGTGGTGGAGGCACCACAAATGAACAGAAGAATGTTAATTCTACTACGAATTTTAGGATTAGGCAACTTGGTGCTGGGATCTAATAAATGTGAACAAACGATGTGTTAGTTTGAATTTGCTCAAATGTGATTCTTTAAAAAAACCTGCAACGCACTGTGTAGACCAAATACGTGCAATGTAATGTGAACGATGCAATTCTGCTGCTTCTCTCAGGATTGTTGAGACGGAGGATGGAATGATTGCTGATGTGATCATTTTACAGTTATAAACTCCTGTCTCTTAAAATTACAAAATGTTGTGTAGTATTTTGGTGCCATACACGCCTTAAAACTTCAAACACTTTACTTTCTGTATCATATTTTTCCAGTCACCACCACCTGTAGCAAAGCCCCCATGTGTGAGGGGGTGGTAGGTTGGGGTGGAGAGCTAAGCAGCTGAAGCAGCACTCACGCAGGGAGAGGGCATCACCTGGACTTGGACCTGGAGCAGGACCAGGGCATGTTGTGGGAGGTAACCAGCAGGCTGGTGTGCGGCTGGAGTCAGGGTATACCTCTTTGTTATTCTGCTTAGAGAGCGAAGACCTCACACACATTTTTGTGTTTAAGTCAAACACATGCTGTTTTAGGTGGTGTCCATCTTTCACAGAATTTGCTCCTGAGAAGCTTAAGTGACAGATTTGAGAAGCTAGAGTAGAAACGAGAGCTTATATCAAACTGTGCGTTTGTGCATTTGGACACTGTCACTCATGTCATGTCTTGTTAGTGTCTCTCTCCGTCTCTCTGAGTTTCACAGTCACTTTCCATTTGCTCCTCAGGCTGCTCCCCGTTTTGCTTTCTTTGTGCACCACAGTTTCTGCTTCTGTCAATTCAATTTCACCTCAGTCTGCTGCACTTTATTGGCCTGAAAGAAAAGAACAATTTTGCCCAAGCATCAAGATAAAAGATAGACATTTTATCATGAAATCGCTTCTCAGTGCATGCGTTTATTTGTGTGTTCAAGTTTTGGACATTGCTACGTATTCCAAAAGTGAGCATCAATTTATAATTCATCAGCTTTTGTGTAGAAACAACAAAGGTGCAAAATGAATCCATAAATCAATTGAGCAATAACAACTTACATATTTTACATATTCTCTTTTTCTGTTTGGCACGCATTGTACCTTCCTCGCCCCTTTCCCTGTATTCTACTGTTTCCTCCTTTGTTCTTCTTCCCATCATCTTCTTGTCTTTATCTCTTGTCGTCATACATGGCCATATGCAGACAGGAGTCTTTGTTATAGTTATCATGTATTTTCTTTCATGTAGTGAGCAATTATATTCGCCTGACACGCTACAGGGACATGGTGTTCAGAGCTAACATGAGGTTTGCATTCAATATGTAATCTCCTTCACTGTCCTTGATTTGATCTCACGCATATAAAGATGTGTACTGTATAGACAAACAGGTTGTCCCAAAAGTTTTCTACCTTCTGTTGTTGAATTACTTAGGGGTTGACAGTTACCCTCTATAGCCTTGTGGTGATAAAGGCCATGTGTGTGTGCAACTGCTTTCTAAAGAAAAGTTCCAAAATTATTTTAGGAAGGAGAAGACACAATATAGCAGGAAATATGCAAAACATAATTATTATTGTGTAATATTTTATTATATTAATTAAAATGGTACATTTCTGTCAGAGATGTGGTGATTCAGCTCCATGGCATTTTTGAGGCTGCAGTTTGTGGTGGTTTGACTGAAGGGCTGGTATTGGTTGGAATCTACATGACGATACAATGGTTTTGGTACCAATGCCAAAACTTATTTTCCTTTTGATACTTTACTTTGGGGTTTCTACAAACCTTTTTTTTTCTTTTTAACAAAAGAAGTTCATCAGTGTTAAGGCAAAGGTTTCATTTTTTTTCAAGCCTATCATAGTACAACACTCACGTGCCATACAGTATGTACCTTTAAAGAATTGTTTGTCGGTGTAATCATTCCTCCTCTCCATACTGGCTGTGAAGCAGCGTAGAGTGATTTTACCGTACGAACACTCCTCCTTCCATGCAAAAGTGCATTCTAAAGTTCAGCCATACCAAATATTTTTCCCAAATTATTGTCCTTTCTTTTGTACAAACTTCCTCTTTGTCTCCACACCTGATTGATAAGATTTCTTAAAATAAGTCACGTCCAGCTGTCATTATGCCACCAGAAGTCTTAAAATAGATCAAAAAGGCTAATTTCAAGGAATTCCTCTTTGCTATAGTTAATTCTAATACAAGCCAAATATCACTCAAAAGTAAGGTATTAAATTACTTAAAATAAAGTATCACACCTTCTGACTTGTTACATACAGGGCACATTACATGAGCGTTGGCATTGGAAGTAAATTGTGAGGTGTGGAATTGTTCAATATGACATAATTCCTATGGGACAATGCGTATAGGTGTGTTTTCGGGACAAGAAGTGTGGAGCCTTCTGTAACAGTGTAGTGGCTCTACGAAAATACTGCTTCACGGCCAGTCAGTATCTTTATCAATATAATTATTGCATGTGAGTGCTGTGTTAAAATAGAGTTGAACAAATTTGAACCTATCTTTAAAATACTGTCTAAACAAGAACTTTCTCTATATGTATATGTATAAATTGTCAAAGATTTTGCCAACTTTGAGACTGAATAGCAGACATGGCATATATAATTTTAATGTTGCTGCATTGATATTTTAAACAAGGTAGATGGGCGAGTGTGAGTCTGCCTGGGTGATTATTCAGTGAATCGTAGAGATGGGGTGTCACTTTATCATGCAGATATAATTAGTATTATAGGAAGTATAGATCCTGTCACACAATGGGAAAGTCTCTAAGGCATCTTAACTATCCCCCTATCATATTTTTAATTGTGGGTTAAAAACAATTCAAAAATGTATTCTTTTCTGAAAGAAGACTTGATTTTTGCTGACATTTATTCATGTTTCTTTAATGATAGCTAGGGGTTTGTTTACCCACCTTTTTACTTACCCCACACCTTCTGTAACATTATTTTTGTGTGATTGTGACGGTCATAGCATGCACAAGGAAGCTTTACTGCATCACTGCCTATGTGTATTCATGTGCATGCATGTGCACGGCAGCGTCTCCCTCTCCCAGACTGTGAGAACAAAGAGCAGCCAAGGAAAGGAAAGGAAATGTGTGTGTGCTCAAAGTCGTCCTTGAATATTTTTACTCCAGGTGTGTCTCTTCCGAGAACAGACAAAAGTGAAACAGCAGACACTCATCAAAAATGGGGAAAAAAGGCCATTTCATGCAATAAAGAATGTATTTACAACAGCTTCTGCTAAATGAAGGGCACATTTTTTTTTATCAGATGGATTTATTTTTTCGTTTTTTACTATGTTCCACATCTGTGCTGCTTCAAAACAAAGAGTGGCCCTGCTATGAATAATGAAAGGCCTGTACAGTAGCTTGGCATCTCTCCTGCAGTCTGCCAAGCCGACCACGCCATCCACAGCCCGCCGCCATGTTTATGGATGAGATGTCGCGCGCCGTACTGCAGGGACAGGTCGCAACCGGACCCCGCGAAAACAAAAAACCCTCCGCCATCTGCACCACTGACATTTCCCACACCAATGAGAGAGCGTGAGCATCTGGTGTTCACCTCTCGGCTTGCGCAGGATTTGAAGTTGTCGTAATGTCATGCCGCCATGTGGTTTGTGTGCAGGAACCAGTGTGAGCCACATGACATGTGTAGAATACAGTTGGACTATCTTGTTAGTGTGTGTATGTGTGTGTGTGTGCATGTGGGTGGGTGTTTGTGTGTGCTGAATTCCAGTTTCTTTTTTCAGTGGCCTTGATATTGTTACTCAGCTTTGTTTTTGATGCACTGTTTGACAAAACCCGTTTGCCACCTTTTGCTACTCATTTGCTGTGCATGCACAGCATGTTGGCATGGCGATGAACTCTGCCCTGCAAAAATCCTTACTGTGATAATCTAATATGTAGATTTAAAATCTAGTCTGACTTGTTTTGGATCTGATTATCTTGTGCTGACTATGCTAGACTGTGACTTAATTTAAGTAAATGTCACTTGTCTTAATTAGAAATCATCTTACCCCGGATTATTTTTAGGGAGGGTTGGTCGGTCCACCACTTTGGTCCAGACTGAACTGAACTGAACTATCTTAACAACTATTGGATGGATTGCCATGAAATTTGGTGAAGACATTCATGTTCCCCTGAGGATAAATTGTAATAACTTTGCTGATCCCCTGACTTTTCCTGTAGTGCCATCATGAGGTCACAATTTTAATGTGCCCAATGCAATCTATCATCATCACATTATCCCCGCTTAAAGGGAAACGCCGGTGTTTTTACACCTGGGCCCTATTTTTTTTTTTACAAATTTTGGGGTCGATATGACTAATACTTACCATTAGTTTTGGAACTGGTCCAGTAGATCGCCTTCACCGGCATCCGTGAATGGGCTGCAATGGCTGCAACGTAATCCTGAATCCTGAAGAAATGTCTGAAGATGTCAGTTGGCATGGTGGTTCTGTGGTTAGAAAGCATGTCTCCCAACTAGAAGTTCAAAACTCAACTGGGCCAGTCTCCATACAGGCCCTCTCTGTGTGGAGTTGTATCATGTAGAAACAAGAATTAGACTTCTGGTGGCATAATGACAGCTGGATATTCTTATTTTAAAATCAATCTAATCAAGTAGAAGAGCCCCTGCAACCAAAAGTCCTTGTTTTAAGCACAAAAATGCTTATATTTAACTTGTTTTCACTTAAATTTGGAAGTGCATATTTGCAGCGTGTATCACTGTTGTCCATTGTGCAAGTTTTAGCACACCCAAGATGGCACTTTATTCCTGCCAACATAAACCTGGAATCTTTTCTGGGCGCCATGCGTTCAATGGCTTACATCAGCCCCTGGCCAAAGCTTGGTTTACAACACACCTCATACAGTTTGCTTAATGATGCAGCACCTTGCTTACTTCACAGACTTGGCCTGGGAACAAAGGTTGCAAGGTTTGAAAGCCCTTTCAGTCACTGCTGAGGGCTCTTGTTTTCACTCCGGCTTGACGGACAGCGCGGCTCGGCCATGTGTCAAAGTACGTTTGCGTCCCTTAGTGGGCGAAGCAGCATGGATGTTTCTACTTGTTTAGACTTTAACACTTGCTCTGACCTCATTCTATAGCTGGGTGGCCTTGACCTGAATAGGACAATACAAAGAGATGGAACATAGAGGAAGGCCAGTAAGAGGAACGAAGACCAAAGAAAACCTTTAAACTGTGAGCAAATTCTGGTTCTCTGCACAGTTTCTAAGAATGCTTACAGTAGCACAAAGAGCTTCTGACTTCATTTGTGTGTGTGTGTTCATGCAAGTGTACAGGTATGTTTGCGTGCTGCTGTAATGTATGTGTTAAAGCCCGCACCCACATCACACTCCATTCCTTTTCCTCCTTAGAGGCTAAATGAAGTGTGACAGGGCATTAAAGTAGGACCAGAGCTCTGGGTCTTTCTGCGAGAGAGATTGAGACGGGGCATGGGGTGGGGGGGTATTAATATTAGAAGGTGCTGATGGTTTGTGACAGTGGCCAGGGTATGGGTCTGTGGCTTAACATGACCTCTTTCAAGACCTGGCTGGAGAAGAGGGGATTGGAGAAACATCCCGGACACCAAAGCGGCCTGACAGCTAAACACCAAACCACAAAACTCTTACCTTAAAGGTTTTTTTTGTGGGAGTTTTTCCTTATCCAAACGCAGGCTCTATGGATAGAGGGTGTCTTATACTGTACAGAATGTAAAGCCCTTTGAGGCAAATTTGTGATTGGTGATTTTGGGCTTTATAAATAAAATGATTTGACTCTGAGTGCATCTGGATGAGACTACTCAGCACTCATCCAAAGGTTTCTTGCAACGCCGAATGTACTGAAGCCTTGCCTGTGATGAAGTAAAATGAATCAAAACAAGCAGAAAAAGTAAATAGGAATTTATTCAGGGGGTTCGTGTATGGAAAACAAAAGTGGAGACATGTTTACACTTTTTTTTTCCTTCTTGGTACAGAAAGCGCTGCCTCAACTGCATTTTGTGCTGATAATGAAAAGTGAGTCTGTTTCCATAATGACTAACGGAGGTAGCTGCCACTATCAGCAAGGAGTCCTTGGGTACAACTCCCAAACACTTAGAAACTCCACAACACAGCCAGTGCTCCCATCAGAGAAACAGCCACCACCTATTCCTCCCCCTATTTTTTCATTTTGCTGTTGTTGTAAACTGTCAGCAATGCAGCGTGAAAACCCTAGTCTGCTCTTCCATGTGATTAGTCAGCTCACAAGTAAAACATTGTTCCACGATGTGTGACACAGTCAAAACTTTCCCCCAACTTTAGAAAGACTTCCATTCTGTCTTACAGTATATATATATATATATATATATAGTATATAAAATCCAGCTGTGGCATTTTCTCCAAAGTGAGCACCCTCTGGTCTTGTTGAAGTTAGTCCCCATTCAATTTCTAATGAAAAGACACCGGCAGTTTGAATGAACACAAGCTGGGAAGCATGTGTGAGGTACAGATACAGGCTCTGACAGGCAGAAAGAAAGAGTGTATTATTATATTGTTACAACCCTGCTAACCCCAATTAATGTTTCTCCCATAAGAGAGACAGGATGATCTCATGAGGGGAGATGGGCTCGCTGTTGAGACAGCATGTCGTGCTTCAGCTGACTAGTAATGAAGCATGGTGGCCAAGCTCAAATAGCTGTGTTAGTGCGCTGTTTGGTTGCACCAAGTGTGTTGCAAAGTAATGTATTTACATAGCCCTCTGTTCTCTGCCCTCTGCCTGTTGGACTGGACACTGGGTATGGTGCTTTCAGGTTAAGGCAAATATTTTTGGGATTGGGCAGCTGATATATTTTGTGCCCATATTCAATCACTTGTGACAAGGATTCACAAACAACAATAGTACAAATACTGCTACTGCTGCTTGCAGCTATACCACTAATATTACCACTACAGAAAACTGCAAATGCTACTACTACTGGTACACCAACTAGCACTGCTGCTACAAACACATTCACTTGTTATGGGGCCCCAGGGGCAAAAAATGGACACAATTTGCCTCAATGACACTGCTTCTTCTCAGTCATAACTCAGCCAGATCTGATCACACAGACACACACACATACACACACACACATACACACTCCTGGCATCACTATCACCTTTCTGCGATATTTATGATCTACCATATCTTCCTTCGATGATAAACATTAATAAATCCGATTATAAATCATATAAAAAGACACTCCTTACAACCAGATCTTGCCACATAATCACCTGATTATGATTCTAATCACCTTTTTTCTGTATCAAAAGCAATCCAGCTGATTGCTGTCTGTCTATGGTTACCTTGCAAATAGGAACTGCTAGTAACTAATGCAGCAGGGCCTTCCATGGTGCACATTTGCCAAAGTGTACACAAATATGAGGTAAAAAACACAGAGGTGTGGATACAGTCGATCCAAGTGAGATATTCAGACATCTGGCGGCGTTAATCCTCTATAACTTTTCATTAAGATCATCAATTTTCACCAGATTTGTCGTGCGGTACAGAATAAAGCTTGACTGATGTTGCACAGGTGTTACCTTTACCTCAAGAACCAGTGTTGAAGCCTGTTACTTTGAAAAACTAGTAGTGCTGTAGTGATTTTAGGGACCATCTTAAAATTGCATGCAAAATGGCAAAAATTGCAAAATGTTTATCATAGAAACATCAAACCAACTTTATTTACATCTGGACCTCTTCCTGTTGCATGCATAATATCCATTTTTGAAACATGGCCTGATAAGCTATTATGGCACGTTTTTGTCAATACCTTTTTCCTTTTTTTTAAAAAGACACTTGAGACCAACATTCATCTAAGCCTCCTTTACAGCCGAAAAACAATGCAGTATGGCCAAATTAGCTAGTCCGACGTGTATTTTCCCACTCTTGAAATCTCCCCAGTCTGTTTCTATTATTCATTTTCACGCAGACCATTAAGAGTTACACAGTATTTATTTAGATGCAGGTTAGACTACCACTACTACATCCTAAACATCATTAGCATACTTCTAAATGTATTGGACTGAAATCCAATGCAAATGTCTAAATAGAATCAATTCAAGTTAAGTGCTTCCCATCAACAACTGGTATTGATCAAGTCTACAATCAGTCTTTAATCAATCAAACTGCAGCTTCATATCCGATGATCAGTGTAAACCTAGTTTGGAGGATCTCTGGGATGGGACGCAGGGTTAATTGTGATTATTTTTTTTCACTCCAGCTCTATTTAAACTGTGCTTTTTCTCAGCCAAATGTTTATGTTGATAAGCTATTTCTATTCAGTTTTGTAATTTCCATAATATTTCCCTCTGGCTTTGACTGGTGGTATTGTAATAGCCCTGTTCATTTCCAGGAGAGTAAACACTGCCCTATGAAATAACATTAGCGGTGCCTAATGACAAGGTGGAAAAATGTCGCGGTAAGGGCCTGCAGTCTCCCCGAGAGTCAGCAGAATTGGAAATGTGCTAAATAACAACCAAATAACATTTGCCATTTTGTTACAACTCATTTACGCGTGAAGGTTTACGCACAACACGTAGGATAAACTGTGCTTGAACCCCAGTTGTTGGGAAAAGGGAAAACACTATGTATAATAATGTACATGGATAAAGAATGTATCTCCTTCGTGTAATTAGAGCAGCTCCCCGAATGCATTTGCCCAAATTAGACCCTGGGAGTATTTCCACTGTGTTTAATGTTGCATTCAATACTTGTTACACTCTGCTCCACTTACCCAAGTCATCTTTAACTCCCATTAACAAAACAATCTCAGGCATCGCTCAGTTGTTAATAGCTGCATTTGTTAATGACGTGTGGTTTTAGACTTTGTTTTGCTGAGATACAAAGTGTGCTTACAAGGGACAAGAGAGCTGGCAATGGGCATTTATGACAACAACAACAACAACGACAACAACAAAAAAGACAAAAACGCAACAGGAATGTCAGGAGAAGGAGGGGGAGAGACAGAGGGAGAGGGACGGGGATTATGATAATGCTGAGGCGACAGCTGTTCAGCTGTGGTGAGCAGCTGTATCCACTGAAGGGGATGAAGCCTGAGCTAGGACAGGAGCCTCTGTCCATGCCACCGTGACAGTAAAGGTAGCCAGAACAGACACACAAAGAAAACAGAGCTGCATGCAAATGTGTGGTGAAAATAAGCAGACGATAATTGAATATATTACCCTCGGGTGCATTATAATAAAGTCAAAGAAGTTCCTTCGCTCTGCAAATAGATGACAGCACAGCATGTCAAATCTCAATCCTCATATTAACGGGGAACTCTGCTAATTTTACACATAAAAGATCTGTTTACTAGTCATGAGGAGTACTTCTCAGCCTGTGAAAACTGTTGTATTACGTCTTCTGTGGCTCTGCAGGAGCTTTGTAATGTCTGAGACAATAACCCCCATCATAGTGACGTCATCAGGGTTATCTTGGCTTAAGCTTGGAGACCAGCATACATAATGCGGGCATGGATTTAGAAAGATGTGGGCGTTTATCATACATGGAGGGTCTAACAAAAAAGAAACTATCAAGTTGAATTATGGGAAAGAATTTTCTGGAGCTTGAACATACCATGTACTTAAAACTCAGGACATCTTGGCCTCTGCTGCGTTGATTTTGACCATTCTCATTTTAAATCTGTCTCTTGTGAATGCCTGTACTTTATAAAAGTGCAATACTAAATCACAGAAGAAACAGTTCCTTTATATTCTATACTTTTCAATTTGTTAGCACAATCTGCAGTGCATTAGCCCAGCCCCACCCTACCCTGTCTGTAGAACTCAGCCCCAAGCCCAAATCTTTAAAAAATGTGTCACAAATATATATAATATATAGAGCTACATTTCTTTTTGAAGTTAGTAGTATTTAAATGTAATTTCTAAAAGGCACGGTTGGGTAGCCACACCTAAGCTTGGCTAAAGCTACATTTTTCTACTTTCTTCTTTTACCTACCTGTTTCTTATAATTCGAAATGATGATCCAACGTTGTAGTAATTAAAGAATGAGTTCACTCAACAATCAACAATGTGTCTAAACTCTCCGTTTCTCAATACCATGTCTTTGGCACTAAGCCTATTCATTCCTACTGAATATATAAATCTTTCAAAAGAGCTCATAAATATATACATTAATTTTCAAAACAGGCTAAAAGAATAAGCTATGTGAGGCTTTGAATAGACAGTCAATAGCTGTTAGTAGGATACATTCTTTGTTGGTTTTGGGCTTTTCATGGGATTTCTTGACAATAAGAATGATATAAAATATCACCAGACTTATCCTACAACCATAATGCCTTCCATGAAAACTATGAACTTGGCAATCACCAAAATAAATCTTTATCCAACTAAATATTGTAAAAAATTAAAATCAGTTAAAATGGCTAATTTAACTACATTCATCTTCAATTTTGCTAAGAGGCTAAAATCCAAACTTAAATTAACTAAATAGAGTGTAGAACAAAGTATGGGTACATGCACAAGAATGAAGTATGAATCACCACAATGTGATAGATAATATCTGTTGCAGTTGAAGGGAAAATTGTTACCATGGATGAAGGATATATGGAGTCATGCCATTTTAATAGCCATTAGGTCCAGCCTCTTATCCATCTTCTTAGTCCATCGTTCTTCTTGTAATTCGGACTTTCAGATGGGACACTGCCAGCGCCTGTTAGACAGCAGAGACATCATTGTTTCATTCTGTAACAGTCTACATGAAAGAGATGGAAACATCACAGATCATCGCTCTGTTTCTGATGCTTCAGCACTTCGGGAGCATGGTGGTAATGCACTCTCAAGATTAAAAGGAACAGTTTACCCCCAGTCAGTGATTATCTAGTCGCCCCTGTGTCAGTCAAAATTGCACTGAGGTTTGTATCATCAAACTATTATCGAAAAAGTTGTTATTCATTGAGGTTCATATAGATTTCTTAGGCTTAAAGTGTCATTTGTTGCGTACAGAATACTTAAATTATGATGCCAGTAGCTGTTTAAAGAAATGGGATTTCTCATTTTATGCCCTTTTTGGGACTCTATCTCAAACCAGGCTCCCTTTAAGTCAATAATATGGGATAAAACTGAATTAACTATTTGCTACAGTATTTTAATGTTGTGTTCTTGTTTCTGCTGCCCCCAAGGGGCCAAATAATTTGTCAGTGCAAGAGCTGGCAACGTAAAAATTTAGTCCCATCTTTTTGTGTTTTATTGAGCACTTGTTTGATTGTCCATGTAGATGCTGTTTATTCTGATGTCCCTTGAGCCCAGAACAAGAGAAGAGAAATCACTGATAAACACCTTGAAATACTTTGTTAAACTGAACACCTTACTTTACCCTTACTTATAATTATTTCTTCATGCTTTTAAGAGAACAGAAATGCTTAGTGAATGTTACAGGGACTAGAATCAGCTTTGACCCCTCAGCATCTTTCAACATCTCCAACTTTGCAGCACGTCAAGCTACAAAAACTTTCCAAAAGGCCATGAGACTCTTGTATAACAACTCTTTTCTACTTGAAATTCTGCAGTGTGAATCCAAATACAAAATTCAACAAGGAAACTTTTCCACCATGGCTAATGCTAGAAAATAGACAGTAGACCTGATTGGATGGTCATATTCCATTGGGTCCTTACTTAGTAAAGACCTGACAAATGCGTCTAGCCTCCAGTTTCCCTGCTTGCATTGGAGACTTATACTTCACAGC
This sequence comes from Macquaria ambigua, assembly GCA_008360985.2. Taxonomy (NCBI): domain Eukaryota; kingdom Metazoa; phylum Chordata; class Actinopteri; order Centrarchiformes; family Percichthyidae; genus Macquaria; species Macquaria ambigua. The sequence goes on along the minus strand of VMKM01000060.1, from coordinate 652,547 downwards.
TAGGTAAGGTCATGAACCTCATCAGATTTTCCCTTGAAGACCAGTACTGATTACCTAGAGCCAGGTTAAGTTGGGTATGCCGTCCCAGCGGCCCTGTTGAACCCCATCGTCTCGTCCCCAGTAAGCTGCTCAGATCGATGGACAGATTTGATGGCCAGAGGGCTCATCTCAGTCCCTCGCCTTCATCAATCAGCGTCTCCATTACAGCCCTCACACTCCCAATCTCCCTGTCCTCACTCTCTTGTTTCTCTCCTCTATCCATCTCCAGTCCTTCCCTTTTTTCTTCATCTTTCTCAGTCGTTCTCTAACTATAATTCTTCTCTCTTTGTTTCCTGCAGCGTCTTCGCCCCAACTTATCCATTCTCAACTCTTTTCTTTGTCTCTTGGTCTATCACTATCTTCCTTTTATCTCCCCCTCTCCCACTATATCTCTCTCTTTATCGCTTCTTCTCCCTCCCCCTACACTCTCTTTCTCAGTCCCAAAGGCCTCTGGCTCTCAGCAGTGGAATATAACACATCTAAGGAACTCAGCTCCCTCAGTCCTGTTGGTCCAATTAGTTGTCGGATTGAGCATCAGTCAATCTACTGGAGTCTCCATGGGCAAAACATCTTTGCAATTCCACGAGCAGGAATATGTATTTGCGTGGATAAATAGTTTGTGGTTAAATGTGTGTTGATGTTACCCCTTTGGGTTTGCAGTGGAATCACAGTAATGTGTGTTACCAAATATTGCCTGTTGTTGTAGATGCACCCCATAATTTAAGAGAATCGGGGGAGGATGCACATGGATTTGTGTGAACATCGCCAGCCCTATCTGTTCCAGTCCCTTCGTTGTAAAACAGGCCGCCAATTTGATCAGGACCCAATTATAGCAATTGCTCAGATATTCATGGAAGAACAGAGGAAGCTTGAAAAGATGAATAAAACCGCAGAGACTTGAAGAAGCGTGGAGATCAAAAAGAGAAGATGGAAACAACAAAAGACCTGTTATACATGAAAGAGGGGGAGAAAATGACAAAAGATGGTTGAATAGGTAAAAGTGGGAAGGTAAGGAGTGAATCGGTTTTGGTTTAAAAGGAGATTTAGAAATGACAGACACTTTTTAGATCAAACATGAACCAAACAAGCACAAATGTTCCATACTTTGCCATTGTAGCAGGGTAAAAAACATCTGTTGTAACAGTTTGGACTGATATCAGCCTGGTACTTAGTACTCTCACATTATGATTATTGGTCATAACTTTGACATGCACATTGGCATCGCTGACAAAGAGCTAATTGTTTTAACAGTGCTGAATTTGAGGAAATTTGAGTAAGCTATTATAGTCTATTAGCTGTGTTGCATTTTCATATAACCATCCTGTATTATCCTGAGTATTGTGCTGGAGTATTAACTGCTCCGCAAAAGCATCAAGGTGAGAAATGCAGGCAACGGGAAGGAGCAAAACGCAGACAGAACAGGCACACTGTCGCAGTTCAATGATTTATTGGAAAAATAGGTGGCTTACAGCCAGGTACAAGCAGGTATTGGTAGGTAGGTCGGCAGGCAGGCAGGGTAGCAGAGGCTCGAAAACAAAACACCAGGTAGGAAAGCAACATAACAGCACAGCACACGGCAACTAAGATGAACTGACAAAGGAACAAAGGATCTGGGCTGGTATATGTGGAGAGGCTGATGAGAGAATGAGAGGCAGGTGAAGAGGTGGGCAGGGAAATCCAGGTAACTGCAGAGCAGATGAGGGAACTGAGAACAGGGCTGTTTTCGAAACTGCCTACTATACTATCAGTACGTACTGATTTGGCCAAAATTCAAATTTAATCATGTGCAAGCCGAAATTGTGACAAGGCTACAGTTATTACTTTTCGTTTTCAGAGCTTAAGAGGATGCTATTGCGGTGGTTTGCCGTTAACCGTACTATTGTTTACTTCCGCTTTTCAAAACCGGAAACTACCGGCAAACTACGTCTGTAGTATGTAGCAGGCGGTTTCGAAAACAGCGAGGGAGACAGACAAAAAGAGGCATGGGCTGTTTTCGAAACTGCCTACTACACTATCAGTACGTACTGATTTGGCCAAAATGTAGCATGTAGTATGCAGTATGCAAACAAAAGCAAAATCTGCAGTATACCAGAAATACCCAGATGTCATACTGATTCGGAAAAAATCCCCAGTATGCATCGGACCAGTCTACCTAGCCTACTGTATCCCAGTTTTCTTTTTTTTTTTTTTTTTTTTTAACTTTATTTACATGGTCACCATTGTTGAAATGACGGACAGCAACACTACCACGTCAGTGGTTGATAGGGAGGATTATAAATAGAAGTACCACTTATAACATTTTTTTCTAATTTAATCATGTGCAAGCAGAAATTGTGGCAAGTCTACAGTTATTACTTTTAGTTTTCAGAGCTTAAGAAGATGCTACACAATTGCGGTAGTTTGCCGTTAGCCGTACTATTGTTTATTTCCGCTTTTCAAAAACGGAAACCGGCTAAGCCTGGCCTAGCATACTGCAAAATAAATTGATTTAACAGTTTCATACTGCATACTATCGATCTTCGTCTGTAGTATGTAGCAGGCGGTTTCGAAAACAGCCCTGGTTTGCAGACAATCATGAGCTGTTGTAACTAGAGGTAGCATGTTCCCAGGTGGGAACCAGTTAGCTCACTAGTTCAAGTAGTCACTATGTCACCAAAATTCTAGCACATTTTCGTGAGGACACATGGATGAACTACATTGCGCCACTTTCTGGTGTAACCATGGCTTTAATAAGAAGCTGTGGCTTGCTTCAGATTTAGCATGTGTGCATATAGAAGTTGTAGCGAACACAAGAGGATGGCTTGTGTCTGCATGCTTCAAAATGGCTAAAATCAAGTGACAAAGTACATATCATCAACTTTTCATCAACTTCCACTATTAAAATGATCCACTTGTGACTAATTGCACAATAACTGAGATGCAGTTTGAATGATCGCTTTTATTCAGACCCAGTCGATGCTGCTCTACCCAGAGTTTGCATTTTCCACATTTTTACAATAGAGATGACCAGTAAAATGTTAAATCTGAATCATGACCAACAGTAATAACGCACAAATGTATGAGAATAAGATTAATAACCTTTCACCTGTTTTGTTGCTGTATTTAAACATACCAAGTTTTTAGGTTAACTTTCCAAATAATATCCAATTTAAAAGTAGAAACCTCTCCAACCACTGTCCATTTGGAATTTCTACAATGAAACTCTAAAGATATTCTATGTTAAGAGTAGAAAGTCGAAATGATATTCCTGCTACCTACCACAGTCCATGTGGTATCCAGCTGTGCTCCTATTTCACCTGAGTGGATGGACTCTTGTGCGTGAGGTCAGCACAAGCTTTTTGTGTGGACAGAGCAAAAGGCAAGCAGAAGCAAACATCCAATGTAATTGCCCTCCCCTCTTCTCTGGCTGAGCAGTTTAATGAATGGTGGCAATCTCAAACTACTGTTAAAATGGTAACGAGTTTGTGGGTCACTGGCTGGCCTCAGAGAAGAGAGTGGTCAAGGTCTAATGCAAAAACAACTTCAACCAGATGTGACTACTTAGTGGCAACTGGTGTCCTGAACCATTAGCGGCCATGGGAATGATGGGGGTAATGAGGTATTATTCGTATGAATGAAGCACTTTATTGAGTAAGCCTTAGTAAGCAACGACAGGGATGTAGAGGCACTGAAATGTGCTTTGGATAACCTGTTGGGGTTTTAGACTTCAGAATGAGAACATATTGGCTAATTGTAACTTCTTTAAAGGGTTGGTTACCCAAATTATGAAAAATCATAGTTTCTCACTTAACCGTATCTGGCCATGCAAATAGCTTTGTCCTTATTTGTCCAGGTTTTGAGATATCTGTCTCAAATTTCCCTAACCCTTAGCCTTGTTCACAAGTGAGGGTAAAATGGAGTGTTACGTGGACAGGCGGATTGGGGCAGCGTCAGCAGTAATGTGGGTGTTGTAACAGACCGTTATGGTGAAGAGAGACAAAGGCACAGCTTTTGATTTACCAGTCAATCTACGTTCCTACCCTCACCTATAGTCATGAGCTTTGGGTAGTGACTGAAAGAAAGAGATTGCGGATACAAGAAATGAGTTTCCTCGGTAGGGTGGCTGGGCTCACCCATGGAGATAGGATAAGGAGCCCAGACATCCAGAGTGAGCTCGGAATAGAGCCACTGTTCCTTCGCGTCGAAAGGAGCCAGTTGAGGTGGTTCGGGCATCTGATCAGGATGCCTCCTGGGTGCCTCCCCTTGGAGGTTTTCCAGGCACGTCCAACTGGTAGGATACCCAGAACACGCTGGAGGGATGATTTATCTCATCCCAGCCTGGGAACGCCTCAAGATCCCCCAGGAGGACTTGAAAATCGTGCTGGGTACGGGGACGCCTGGACAACCCTGCTTTGCCTGCTGCCACCACGACCCGGACCTGAATTTCCCATCTACGGAAGGTCATGGTGGGACTTTTTTTTTCTGAAGTTCTCTGAACGCCAAAGTACTCCTAAAAAAAATCTCGCCGTGACCCTTAGGGGGCACCGTACCCATCCTATTTATAATGAGTGAAAAACATCTCACGCACCAACTTGACCTTCACATAATTGGGACACAATCCCGGCCTTAATAACTGGTTCTAACTGGTTTCTGCATACACGCACATAGGTTTTGCTATCTATCCAGCTCAAGGTGAAAAAATTACAACAGTATCTGTTCCCCGACTTCTCAGAGCAAACACTTACTTTCACATGACAGTACTTTGCTTGTTTACAGGAACTCAGTAAAATTCTACTCTAACACAGTAAGCTGTTAGTACTTTCTGAAATTAATATTTTACCTGTTGATGGAGCTAGATTAAAAGTCAGGGGATGACCACAGTTATTACAATTCATCCTAACGTGAACATGCATGTCTGTATTTCATGACAATCCATCCAAAAGTTGTTTCATTTAATTTCACTAAACAACAAAAATGTCAGTCTGATGGTGACGCTAGATGAGAAGTCAGATGATAACCAGAATCAATAGGATTCACCCTCCAGGCACCATAAATGTCCGTATAAAATGTCATGGCAACTCATTTTATAGTTAATGAGATATTTCAGTCTGGACCACAGTGTAGGACTAACAGACCTACACACCGATATTGCTATAACTAGAACCACACTGCTAGCATGGCTAGAAACAAAGCCAACAACTAATGAATGCATCAACAAATATTAAGTTCATGTGATTTGTCAGTACATATATGCATTTGTATACATTAACAAGTGAATTTCATGCTGCAGAAATGCAAGCTGCTCAGGCAAAAAATGGACTTGCATGTAAAGACAGCAGAGTGGAGGAAAGAGCCATGCAAGAGCCGTAAGCAAGAGGGTTCAGTGACACAAGCTTTGGACATTGACCAGACTAGCAGCAGATTGTCTCTGGAGCTGGAACGTGATGCAGCTGCATCCAGGAGATAGAACAACGCATGCCATGTAACTGCAACATCCCTGGTTTGAATCCAGGCCAGGGACCTTTTGTTGCATGTCTTCTCCGTCTCCCTGTGATGTCAGATTTCTTGTCTGACTCTCCACTGTACTCTGCTGTATCAAATAAAGGCAAAAATTTAAGTCAGGGTTACAGATTATGCAACAAATTGAAAGGCTTCATGTGTGTGTGCATCTCCATCACTGTGACTTTGTGTGTGAGAGAGTAATGTAAAACATTCAAATGAAATAAGGAACATTTACTTTAACAAGTACAACTCTGGAATTTCAGATTCCAAAGAGTTTAATGAGCTCTCAAAATTAAAAAATACTCCTAGGAGAAGGAGACAGGGCAGACACACACACACACACACACACACACACACACACACACACACACACACACACACAGTGTGATGTGATCTGTTGAAAGGTAATTGGAGAAATGGTTACTGAGTGAATTACTCTGTCCTACATACGATCCATAAAATTACTGTTAGCTGGGGATTCATTTCAATATGGCTACTGTACCCTTTCATCCTTCCCTAAATATAAACCATTCATCAGTGCACACACACACACACACACACACAAATACATGCAGAGGATATACTGTATATATATAATTAATATATATCAATCTTAATGTTGTGTTAATGTTCATATTAATGTTATTGTGTACTGTCCAAATATTTGGACAAAGTGACAAACTGGACATTGATTTTGAAACTTTCATGCCAATAAAGCCTTTGAATTGAGAAACAGAGACAGGGAGAGAGACAGAGATGGCGTCAAAGTATCAGCACAAAGTCATTCCCCAAATTTAATCGGCGTGGAATTTACTTTTGTGCCCCAAGAATATAAATTGGGTTACATCTTTTATTTTTTTGAAAAGTTGACAAAAATGAGTTCCTCCTTTTTATTACAGACTGTGATGAATTGTTTATGTGTGTGGTCTGTTTCTGGAGAATGCAAAGCACCCCGAAGGCATGAGGAGGGGGTGTCACACACTTGGATGGAGTACTTGTATTTTACTGTTTTTGCTTTAAAAATGAATGAGTGCATTCTTTCTCCAGAGCCTCGGAGTCTGTCTGTCTTTACCCCCACCCCCACCCCCAGTCTCTTTCTTTCTTTAACGTTTTCCCCTTCTGTCTTCTCCTCAATAGCTGATTGATAGCGCTCCATTGAAACACAGTTGATGGGAATGTCTCGGGGACAGACGGTGGTTGTCAAGCTGGAGTTCATGGTCAACTCGGCTATGAGCTTGACTCTCAATGGGGTCTCTTGTAGCTCTTGTATGAAGTCATCCAGGGGTCCTGACCACCCTGTTGACTTTTCCCCAGTAAAAGAAATTAGGCTCATTGTCCGCTAGCTTACAAACAAGAAACCCACAGTGGCTGATTATGTGGTCGTGGTATTACAAGGCGACCACAATAGAGCATTACTTCCTCTACAACTGTTTGATTAGGTCACCAAGTTCATCACAAACTTCCATGCAATTTGTTATCTAAATCAGCAGAGGATACAGAGACTTTTTTCTGTCTTTGCTCATGAAAGAAATGGGCTCCCAGACTTTGTTCGCTTTAGCTTGACATGTTTTCCGATACTTGTTGACTCTAAGTATGGTTCTGTGATTTATTTGTATTGAATTACAACTGACTGGCATGGCATTGCATTTCCACAAAACGAGAGGATTTTTTTCTTATTGCTATTGTTAGATTCTCAGCCAGTGCCAATTTTGGCCTTTAGTCCAATGAGCTGTAGGTAGAAGCTGCCAAGTTGTAGTCTTAACGCACTGCTCTGTACACTAGAGGCAATAGAGGAATCTGGCTTCTGTGCTGTTCAGCAGTTTTGTCAATGTGGCTAGGTACGCTGCTGCCAAATAAACGCTCTCTCTGCCTCCTGCCAGTAGTGATTTATGGCCGAATACATCCTTGCCCTGTCCACCTCATCCCCAAAGAAAAATCATTTTCCAATTGAGCAGAACTTAGGCCTTGAAGATCAACTCAACATGGGGATTGAGAGGCAGAATATTTTATTGCCACTGGCATTTGGATGAATGATGCATACCTCAATCTCATGGGGCTGATGGACTGTTAGACTTTAGAGGCACAGTTTCTTTTCCCTTCTCCTTCTCATGTACAAGACAGAGAATGCAATTTCATGCGAAGCACACTAAGAAAGCTGTAATTGTAGATTTATATTGTAGACAGGGCTTACTTGTAACCAGGCCAGATGCATTTTGTGTCAGAGGAAGGATGCAAGCTGTTAGAGGGTGTAGAGTATTACTACATTTATTATTAAATCTCTATGCTGAGCTGCTTTTCTAACCCAGCACTGCGACATAGTACATGCTCTTTATGTATTGATGCATTATAATGCAAGGACTGGCAGACCCAGACAACCAAGTGATGTGCTTTGTATACTGTATGTTGTCAAGTTGTTCTGCTGCGTATCTCCAACATGTCAAAGGTTAAGTCAGGTAGTGTATTTCCCGCCGCTGCCTTCGAAATTTAATGTTTATTCCGACAATTGTAATGACAATTATAGCTGAAACAATTAGTTGATTAATCAATTAGTCGTTTGAGTCACTTTCTTAAGCAAGAATTCGAAACATTCTCTGACTCCAACTTCTCCAATGTAGGGATTTTCTGCTTTACTCTGTTTTATATGAAAGTATATTGAATCTCTTATAATATAATTATATCTAAATATTATGAATGGATGAAATGGCTATTTGTAATGTGAAAGTTGTTGCTTGTAGTGACAAACCCACAGAGAATTATTCCTTAACTCTGCAGTTTCACACAGCTCTACAGAGCCTTTTAGCTTCTTTGGTGCATTGTTTAGATTTTTTGGCCTGCAACTCTGCTCCCATTAACCTCGTTTCCAGCAGTAGCTAGTAGCTGTTTTCAGCAAGAAAGCTTTGATAAGCCCACTGTACCTATACCTGACCAGCACCAAACAGCTGACAAAGTTAGCAACTAGCAGGTGAACATAGTCAAACATTTAGATTTTTTTCACTGGAGTTTGTAGGGACTAAAATAGAATTAAAAGGAGAGTGAATATTGGACTTCTATTTAACTTCCAATGAATGCTAATGTTGCTCCGTATCTGTTGGATGGGTAAATAGGCATTTTTTTTTCTAATCAAAACAACTCGAGTTGATAGAGTTAATTAGGGTTTAATTAGTTAAAAAACAACTACGGCTTAAATTTTAAACTGGAGGCCTAAAGCTAAAGGAAAAAAGAAACCAAGATTGGCTTGGGGAGTCACAAGTACTAAGTGTGCAGCATGGCAGATCAGATTCTTAAGTCAAGGGACCAGTGCTGTTACTTTGCCTTTCTGCCTGCATTGTAAGAGTGTCAAGCTTTGCACCAGTATCTCATTAGGAGAAGGACAGCTGTGCAGAGGCGGACAGCCTGTTTCCACAGACACTGGTTGAGTCACAGTAGGCCAACGACCAATCGGGGAACACTTGCTACATGCTGCATGACTCAGAGAGCCTCACGCGGCAGCTCGTTCGCAAATTCAGATATGGATGCCGTCTAATTCCTCATCAGCAAAGAAAGTTTTTCTGACAGTTCGAGGCAGAGAAAAAGCAGGTTGTACGCTGTCACTGCATCTGTTAAAGCTGTTACCAAGGTTCTTATCAGCCCTGGCGAGTGGGCTGCTGCACGGGGAAATGTCCTCTGTTACGGTTTTCTGGACTCCATAAACATCTTCGGAAGCCAAGCTCCACCAGGGTTGGAGCTCCTGAGTTTGGGTTGCTTTGAGCCCAGTGCCCAGAGACTCCACTGATTGGCTTTCATGGTTGTCTGTGTTGTGGAAATTGGTGTAGAGCTCTCAAAGCTGTGGTGCTCCACTTTGACCAACTCTTAGTTTTGTGCAGAAAAAAACTCTTTTAAGCAGCCCAACCTCAGTGGAAGGTCCTATAAAAATTGCATAGGGTTTCTTTTTGAATCCTAACTTAAACTGGATGCTACAGGATGTGTGGCCTCGCCCTGACACAAGAGGGCAATATGAAGGCTCTATTTTATGCTAGAGGGTAGGTTTTATAAGGCTAAATGTTCTGAGAGGATGAAAACATATTTGAGAAAATATTTGGGCCTGCAGCCAGGTATCTTATTAAGTCAGCTGAGAAAGACAGCACAGCTTTTATCCTATCTGACAAAGAAATCAACCAGATATTTACCTCCTGAACTTGTTAGCTGTCTTTCATTTTCTCAGAGGCCACCCAGACTGTAAACTCCTCATGCACCAAAAATTCAAGGAAACATGCAGCCTAAAAATAAGAGCCATAATCATGTACTATCACCACAGAGAATATGGCGATACAGGCTGTCTTGCTTTCCACATTAAGATGTATCAGGAGTGTCCATATTGCAGCTTGACTCTTTGGGAGCAGCCACCTTCAACACAGTCTGCTGTTGGCAGCTGCCTCTGGGCTGGACCCTTCGGCCAATCAACTCCCCTCTGCCTAAAGGCAGGCCTGGGTTTTTTTCTCGCTCCACTACCTAGAACTGCCAGCCAGCCTGTCAATCACACCACTAGGCCCCACTGTGCTGCCTGACCCACTGGCACTCTTGCCATGGCAACGCAAATCCCAGCAGACCTAGCTGTCAAGAACAGGAGTTCTCAGAAATATGAAAGACAAGAGTCTCTGATCCAGTGTACACGGATGGTGTTTGTGCCCCGGACCAAGATGTCTTGGGCATATGAATGATGCATCCCTAAATTTTATTCATTAGATTTTTTGTGAAATATTGTAATAATGTTGTATGTGTCCCCTAGCCTCAAAACAAACTCATACTATGAAATAAAGATTTCATTATCAAATCGCCCCAAGAAAAATGTGTTTAAGCTAAATTCAACATTTTGCTCGCACAAATGAGGCTAGGAGGAACACTGAGGAAAGCACTGTGTGAGCTCTCTTTAGAATCAAAGTGGCAAACCGTTATTTGTTCAGTGTAGTTTCTCCAAGCACCCTCGAAAAATACTCAGCATAAAAATCAGTAGCAGTGCAGATGGAGTTCCCCCATTTGCCTGAAATATAAATACAGAGGAGAGATTAGTTCTCTTCTTGGCCAGACATTGGCCCCATTTATGCTGGTCTATTGACTGACCGATGGTGCTTTAAAAAAAACCTATCAAGTTTTGTTGCCTAAAACTGCAACAGTTTGTTTCTTTAAAAGAAAATAGATTTTATTTTAAATATGTGAACTTAAAGTTGCATTAATTTATTAATATTTAGCCACTTGTCAACAACAGAGCAAGATGTAAACACATTGCTATGTTAAATTTACTGCTGCACAATATTTAGTCAGGCATTAGTTACCATTTAAAACTAGCTTGCTATGGAATTTAACTAAAGGTTTATTTTGTTATTTGGTATATTTGTTGTTGTTTACATTGATAAAATGATCACCTTATACAGTTGATACAGTGAAAGTGTAAGCTCATTATTTAAAGACCACCAGACACAGAGCAACATTAGATCTTCCACTTTCTTCACCAGCTAGCCGCTAACTTTTTATATCTGCTGTTCACATAGTGTTCGGTAGGATTATCAACGATTTGTTGCTGAAAAAAGCTGTGTACTTCATCTGAAAATGAGGTTGATGAGAGTGGAGTAGCGGTAAAATAATAAGCCAAAAGATGCCAAAACACTTTGTAGAGCTGAGTGGATCTGCAGAGTAGGGTGAGAATGATCCATTGTCAAGTAAAAGCTTTAAAAGATATTTCAAAAATTTATAGAATTTGTGTATCTGACACTCACATTTTACTTCACCTTCATAGATGTAATACTTTTGAAATTAATAAAACATTTACAACAAATTGAAACAACAAATTATTGAGCACTGAGTTAAAAATGGATAAGTATCTAAATGAACAGAGAAATTTGACTTTTTCATGTTCATGCCCACTGCACTAACCAGTCCTTTTTTTCAGTAGTAGCTTATGTCTAAATTTATCTCTCTCCTCCATCTTGTCTTGCAGGTCATCCTGATCCTGACCAAGTACTACCACGCTGACTCCACCAAGGTGCTGGAGAGCTCACTGTGGAGGTAGGCCAAACGTTTACACCATGTTTGCTATTGCTGGATGCCTTTATGTCATGTCTGGCCTCAGACTCATGCAGACCTTTCCGCAGCAAGCAGCTTCCCTTTAACAGCGAGGTCAGTGCAGGTCTCGGTTATTTCTCTGCTGTGCTTCTTCAAGGAGACAAGAGTGATACAGAGCGCTAGTGCGGACAAAACATCAGCAGGCAGCTATGACTAAAGTGGGGGACCGGAGAGTGGCACTGCGAGGCCAGAGCGGGCATCTGTTTAGGCAGATAGTATATCAGCATGGCACAGGGCAGGACGGCGGGCACCAGCACTGCCAGGGAAAGGGGTCAAGTCTGGCTGGCAAAGCTTCTTCTATTTAGCAAAGCTGCCTCTCGCCAAAAACACTTCACACTTCTCTCGCTTTTGAGCGGTGGAAAAAAAGCAATGCATTCATTCCACTCCACTTCACAACAAGTGTATCTTGCGCTGGTACATATATTCTCATGGAATATTAATTTCCTCTTTATTCTACATCCACTCCCTACCAGTGCCTGGGGTGCTGCTAAGTAGCTGAGCTTGACCTTCTCGTAGATAAGGGTGTGGAGGAAACTTAATTATATTCAAATTTCCTAATAAAAATTTAAAAAGTAGACAAGACAGGGCTCATAACACTGGCTAAAATTAGTCGTCTAGAAGGCATTCGCACAGAGCAAAACATGTCTGATGCTGGTACTTAATTCATGCCATTCACCTCACTGAGGGCTCCATGACTTCAAAGCTTCAGCCTCTCATTAGCTCTGACTGCCTGTCTCCCTGGAGGACAGATATGAATAATGTACATATTTTTTCTCCATCCCTGTTGATGTTTTAATTGTTGCAGTGTATGAATAATGCTGCAGATTCACCACTGGACAGCCCACTTGAGGAAGAAAAAACACAGCAAGTGGTTGAATTTAATCTGAATTGAACCTAAATTGGCAGAGACTGAAAAAGCTGGCTGGCTGCCTGTTAGCATCATTGTCCAAAAAGTAGGAATTACCATGAAATTAGCATGTTTCCAAGAGGACCCATAAGGCTCTCTGACCACGTCTTGGTAGGTATTATGTGTGGGGTGTACCTTAGTTCCTTGTAGCTGTCAGCTTGCCGTGGTTTGCGGACAGCCACAATCCACTGGCATATAGGCTTTGAAGTCCCAGGGCTGTAGGATCAAACAAGGAAGATGAATGGGTTTGCTGTCTTGCCCTGTCAGGTGGCGTAGATCAAGATGCCAGGTTTCACACAGGGGAAAAGTTAACAGCGCCGAGAGGAGAAAAGTTTTTCAGGGCAGCTGAGTTAATGAACTGAGGCCCTTTTAGACCAGCGGTGGTCTATAGAGGCTTGTCTTGTGTCAATAGGCAAAGCACACAATCTGTGTCTTCACAGCTGAGCAACTATAACTGTTAGTGGCCTAGGTGGATTCAACCCCAAACAGTGTCATTCACTTCTGCCCTGAGAAAAGCCCAGAGAAATCATTCAGACTGAGGTGTGTTAGCAGGTAAAACTTGCTTCACTGTGCTAAACCACCTTAAAGAATCACTTTGGATGGAGTTTTAGTATCTCACGATGGCCTAAAAATGCTGTTTTACAAGTTTTTCCTTGCTAAAAAGAATGCAGCCCAGTGATCACCTATTCAACAGCCAGTCATCATTATGTTTGTCCAGCACACCCAGAAAAAGATCAAGGATGACATTCACACGCCAAAGACAACCAATATGTTGGTCATTCGATGACAACTGATCAAACTACATTTGCTCATGTGGATCATGAAATGTGGGTAAAAGCTCCAGAAAAGGCTAGTACCTGGACTTTTGTCAAAAGATATACATTTATATTTTCCTGACATGAGATGAAATAGCGATGGTGTACTAATCGTGAAACTTTTTTTGCTGTTCGTGCCAAGTTGGTTTATTTTAACCATGAAGGCGATCAAACTGTAACCAAGAAGCTGTCCACATAACATCATACAACTGATAGATGCAGAAAACATACAAGTCCTGTGAGTTGTTTTTGGAAAAGCTATGTATATCACCCATTTTGTGGAGCAGGTACAAAGGCTAATCAGTACAAACTATATCATGTGTGTCTAAAGTTAAAACACTTAATTGACTGCTCCATGCACTATCAAGTGTAAAGTTACCAGCTCGTACCTTCTAATCATAAGCATAACCACACTTTGTGCCATGTCTATGTTTCCCAGTGTGCTGTGGAGAGTTTTGTCTGTCCTCAGGCTTTGGCGTCAGTGCTGGCTCCTTTAACATTGCTGCCTGTTACTCCCGACGGCTGGCCCAAGCTCTTGGGCTATAACACGGCTGATAAAAGAGCTCCAAGCATCCGCCCTCACTTGTCTCATGAGAATGGCTGCAACGGACCACCTGAGGCTTTACCAGGCAGTTTATGCTCTTCTTTGAAGTACACAAGTGAAAATATGACTCTGATTTGATGTGAGGTCGTAGAACTGCCTGTTGGTAACAGGTGTTCTGTCTTTCTTTCCTTCTTTCTTTGTTTGTTTCTTTCTAGGTAATAGGAGCTTCAGTGTGTTCAGGCTCTGGTCAATAATTGATGCTGTAGTGGCAGTGATGTTGTTGGGTTTTTCTTTGGCTGAGGTGAATTACAGCAGTGAGAGGTCCGTAGCCTTGAAGTAAGAAGATACAGTGGACACTTAATGTTTATATGTGTGTGTTGTAGCTACACATCTGTTTAAGTGTGTGTTCTACTACCAACCTCTACTTCAGAAAAAAACTGTTTCATCAGTGCATTTATGAAAATTTCCAGGCAAAAATCCTGCCGTCATAGCCTCCTCATGACTGCATCCCATTGCCTCCATGACCTCTCTCCAAGAATTCTCTAGCTTTTGCGTGTGTCTTTGTAGTGTTGACGCAATTGACCCATACTTTTGGACAGTGTCTTATGGAAAGCATTCTTGATGTTGCACACAAAATTAACTATTAGTTGTGTGAGGAGTGAAGAGAGCTTGAGAGAGAAGTTTAAACACTGCCTACTTTCACACTTTTGCACCCCTGGCCAATCACTACATACAGTGAAGTAGGCATGATTGTCAGGTTGTCGGCTTCCGCATTCAACAACGGGTTTTTTGATGCTGTTAGACAATCCGACAAGCACTTTGTTTGAGTCATACAGAGACCATTACTGCATTAAGTGTGAAATATTAACATGAAGTAATAAGAGCATCTCTGCAAGCACTGATAACCTGCGTCCTCAGATCTTTTCTGAATCTGCTCGACAGCACAAATCAGTAATAGGGCAGACTTAGAGTTTCTGGCAATGGCAGATGGTGGAGAAAGTGGAAGGCTAAATATGAGACCCACAGTAACTTCCCACTCTGTATCTTGCTTGAGGACACTTAGATAAAATATTTGTCTAATCTGATATTGTCTATCAGTCAACTAGTCCAGATGTATGCCTTAAATACAGATCATATCCAGATAATGCATCAGAGTAAACAGAGGGGAAGGCGCTTGTAGATCAGGCAAAAACGTAAGGATTTGCCACTGCATTACCAAACACTGTGATGACTGCAGGCCGACAGAACTCTTAAAGCCTCTGTTGCTCCAAGCCGAGCCACGAAATACTCAGTAAACCTTTTTGATCCTCACACTGAAAAGAGCAGATATACACTTCACTTTCTTTAGCTTTGAATCCTCAGTGCAAGTATTTGTCATTTTTAGACGATACATAGAGCTTCAAATATCAGGCAGCCATTGCTGTCCGTTTGTGAATGATGGATGGAATTGATTGTAATGTCATATTTTGATCAGATTACCAGATAATATCCTGACTTCTAGTGGAGTTTTAATGTCTCCAAAAGGGCTAAATCCAGATTTAAAGGTAATATATCAGAGCATCCCTTTCTTTTAGTTAGATAAGATACATACTAGAATTGCCTTTATCTGTGCTCTAATCCAGATATATTGGATATTGCTTCATCTCCCCAAAATATTGGTTATCAGCCTTCAAAATGGACCTTCAGAAACCCATACTGGTATTTCTGTCCTCACTTTTGCCTTTGAAAAGTTGTTTAAAGTACCCATATGTGTTCCATTTACTCCCACAGTAATCATACACTCACATAAACAGAGTGTTGGTGTGAGAGTCAGAAGCTATTTATAATTCATGCCGTCTTCACACATCTTTTGAAGAGGCGAGGGGGGCTGGGAGCCATCACACTGGGGGGGCTTCACTGCTCCATTATGGATGAAGAGATCGTCTGACAGGCCAGCACTTTTACGTACAGTAGAACAACCACACCACACTTCCACAAACACAACCATTGACAATATGTCTGGCATGCATCCTAATTGTCTGATATGCTAAATTGCCTTATCAACCATAACCACAGAGCCAGTTTCATTGTTATTCACAATGTAAATGCTTCACTAAAAATACAAAATATAAGGGAAATTAGGTTAGGCACACACGTGAATGGCATAAAATACTTAACTGATACAGCTCTTTGAGACTCAAATTGGACCTAATGCCTCAAAAAGAGTGTTTGTGACGCTCCTTTTGAAATGATTGTGTATGGGAAAAAGTATCTTTGGTGCACTGTGTCACATGTCCTGCTACACCAATAGTGCTCACTACTCACAGCCCACTGTTGTTACTGGGGACTTGGTTTATAGCATCACGCCACATTTTTTAATAAAGAAGACAGTCAACAATGTCATCTTACACAGTAATACTGAACAGCGCCATGCACATCACATTTTGGAGGGCAGGTGCTCAAGTGAAAAAAAAAAAGGGCATCCCTCTCATAATTATTTATAAAAATTAAAGTTACATACAGTAGCTCATACAGAGATGATGGTCTTTAGTATTCACTATTTCTACATCACAAGAACAGGCATCAACGAAGAAAACAATGCCACATTGTGCACGCTTTAGTGGTCTATAAAATAAATAACCATTCAAAACCAACAAATCTTTACAACAAATTGAAAAAGGCTGTTCGCTGAATAAATAAAATAATAAACCAACCAATCTACCCTCCAAACTACAAAGTAGGCCTATGTTCAGTTGCAACAATTTGGCTAAGTGCATTCTGCTCTCCTCTCCTCCTCATTTTGTTTCCTCTCCTCTCCTTGTGCTGGAGCACCACCTGGGAACCACCTGTGCACGTGCCTGATACTGAACATGAAATGCGCGCATAGACCAGCTTTTGTCTTCGGCATGCTATTCAGTGCGCGACTTGAAGGGAATTTGAAGTCTGAGCAGGAAAGGTAACAATGTAAACTACTATGTAGAGAGGTAACTACAAAATGCAAATACATTCGATGGCTATTGCTGAAAAATAATGCCATTGATAAATAGTATAAAAACTGTGATTTATATGAGGAAAGTCTTAGGGATTTTATCTTTAAATGAGAATGGGATAACATGGGATTATATTATGAGAATAATAACATTAGAATGTACTGTATTTAGTTAGTGGAAATATATGAATTAAAATCAATACCAACACAGAAAGAACAGAGAAAGTGAAAGACTGATTGAAAGCGGTAATAGTAACTTAATGTTACAGTCGATCATGTATCTTTGTTTCAATTTGTTTTATTGTTTTGAAACCGTTGTTTTGAGGCTTATTGGCTGCAGGGTAGCACCACATCTACAGCTCACTTCCCACTTTGATGCCTCCTTAATCAGTTTGTTTCAGACAGGGGTATGCACACACACACACACGCGCACACACACACACACACCACCATTACAAATGTGCTGATGATTAGCCCTCCCTGGGGTCCAGATCACATTTCCCCAAACTAAACCAGGAGAGAGAGCCACAAAGTAGAAACATACGCTTATGGGCTTAATCAAGACAGCATGTCTCCGTTTCCTCTTCACCTCATCCTCTCCTCACATCCACTCACTCGTTTCCCTCTCAGGTTCGTTCTGTCTGTTTTCCTCCTTTCTCTCTCTTCGTTCTCTAAGTGTTTCTCTGTTGGTCCAGATGGTATGGGGTGCTGTAAATACTTAATCGAGGCGAGAGCATCGTCTTCCATTCATCCCTGTGCCCCCCACCTCCACCACCTCATCACTTCCCTCCGCCATGCATATTTCAGATAGAGATAGAGAGAGAGCACCCAAGAGAGCTCTGTTTGCTACCTAAGATGGCAGGCAGTGAGTCTACTCTAAAAACAGAATTGGTTTGATATAGAACCAGAAAATAGTTCATACCGTATTGCTGGGTAGAACCAACCATTTCAGAAAGGATCTGTATAAAAACTATCACGGTTACATAAACCTCAACCCTAGGTGAAGATAGATTAAATAACTTTTCTGGGTAAATCTGTTGAGGAAAGAATGAAAAACACAAGTTGAATGAAGAAATCAATGAGCTGCTTCAGTGATGGATGATTCATTGTGTTAACATAGAGTAGAATCCTGGTCATATCTCTATTTTCCCTTCACTTTCATTTCTGTTTCTTACAATCACTAATAACTTACTAACTTATAGTTAGTGGTTGCTGTCAATCACTTTAAATATGATTGACTGGTCTAATATATGTGACACCTTAATTTAAATGTAATGCCTCTGCAAAAGTCTTTCGGGGGCAGTTTATGCCTTTATTAGATAGCGGTTAGATTGCTGTTCATGGTCAGCGACTTAACCCCCAGGCCATGGCGGCACCAACGATGAAGTCTGATTAGAGGCTAAACAGAAAGGAATTAACTTGTACTAAAGATTCCAAAACCAAGTGGACTTTTGAGAAACTATAGTAGATCCACAAAGTCAGGATGATAAAGGTGACCATAATTATTAAGAAATGACACGTGTTTTGTATTTTTTATTTCTCATTGCTCTCTCACTGATGTTTGGTGAAACGCATACGTACCAGTCATCCCCACACCTTAAATATTATCATCATCAAGCTTTTAGGTTGAGTTCTGTGAGTCTTGAAATTCAGTTTTCCTTAAAATTTGTCTGCTAATGTCACACCACGATGAGCTTGACATTTTTGTTTTTTATTAAACTACTGCGACAACTATTTTATGGATTGCTGTGAAATTTGGTACACACATGCATGGTCCGCAGAGGATGAATTCTAATCACTTTGATATTCTGAGTTTTCATTTAGCTCCATCATCAAAACCTGCAAAACCAATAACATTCCCATCAGCTGTACTTGATGTTACTAGTGTTAATTAGCATGTTATCAAGCTAAACTAATATGGGGAACTTGGTAAACGTTATACCTGCTAAACATCAAAATGCTAGTCTTATCTGTGTTAGGATGTTAGCATGCTGTTGTTAGCATTTAGCTCAAGCACAGCCTCACAGAGCCGCTAGCATGGCTGTTTGGTTCGGTTAAAACGAACCCTGGTGTGTTTGCCCAGTCAGTACGGTTTGTTTGGGCAAGTGTGAACACAGCAGTCACACTTGGTTGTGAACCAAAACAACTGCACCGAGATCCTTTAGAAGAGGTGGTCTTGGTCCAGTTCCAAATGAACTCTGGAGTGGTTCTTTTGCGGTGGGAACGTGATCCTCGATCCGACCCAACTACCAGTGTACTCCTGTAGCCAGGTGTGCTTTGCATTCTGTTCAGTCGCCTGAAGGCAGCACGTCTTCTTTGCAAAGTGTGAAGCAGTTTAGAATTTTCAAGACGTTTCCTCGCGCATTGAGCATTCTGCTGGTATAGTTTTGCTGGTATATTGCCCAGATTATTACCACGGTTACGAGCAGATGCCAACTGTGCTGTTGCTCCATGTTAAGTTGCAGAGCAATGTTTCTCTCACAGAAATATGCACTAGTCCAGAACACAGGACCTTCTTCCTGTATGTACTTTCTTGCACCCACCCCAGACCCATCTGACCAATAAGCAGAGTGAACGTTGTCACGTGGACAACACCCCAAGTTTACAAACTCATCAACTGATTCGGACCAGAGCAGATAAACTACAGGTTGGAAAACACTCTTAGTCTTGACGTTGCCATACAAGGTCAGCACCTTGACCCCTAGGCGATCTGTCTGAAAAGATTTTTAACATTACATTACATTTATTTAGCTGACACTTTTATCCAAAGCAACTTTAAACCCTCATGCCCACTGGATAAATCTCAGTCCAACATCCACTGGAAGTGTTTCAGAAGCAGAGTCTTCAAGCTGTCTGTTCTTAAGAAGCCACATTCGGTGTGGCACATGTTCTTTGTGGCTGTACTTTACTTGTTTTAGTGACTGTAGACAGGACACCTTATTGTCTCTATTTTTTATTTGTATTTCCACAAATAGTGTATATTAACCAAAGGAAAAAACGTAGCATTTCCTTCTACTGCTTTACAGACTTCAGAGGAGAGGTGACATAGACAAATAAGACGAACTAGTTTTGTTACATATACATAAAGACGAGGCCAGCAAATGAAACGCATCATTAAATATTCATTTCATGTCATTTCAAATGACCCAAATCAAACTCACCCACAATGTTGCATGACCATCAGGTGCATTCTGGGTCTGGCTAACATGCTAAATGCTAAAATGCTCATAGTGGATCCTGATTTCGGCATTTACTGAGGAACTTTTACCTTCAGTGAGGTGTGTGAGACCTTTCTGCTGTTTTTGTTCATCTCTGACACGTTGTGACTGCAGAGAGACTGAGTGGACTGGTTATAGTGGGACAGAGAGACTGAGTGGACTGGTTATAATGCAACAACAAACTCCTTATTGTTGTAACTCACTGTACAGATGAGAGCGTCAGCAACCACTTTGTTGCCTAGCAACGTAGCACTATATGTGTGTGCGTTACGCAGTGTATAAAAACTGTGCAGTCTCTCCTTTGCATTAATATGTGTGTTTGTGGCTGCAGCTGCTGTGGAGTTTATATTGTCTCTACATCTCTGTTGTTTGCCTTGGTGATGTTTTATTCTACCACTTCATTCTGTTAATGTTCTGTTCTGTTAAGGAAGTGTCAGGCAATTTAATTTCTGTAGCCTAATAATGCTTGTTGCACCCACCGAGGTGTCCATAAACTTTTTATTTATTGTCAGTCATTTTGATTTAAATTTAATATATATACATATATATGATAATCAGCTGCACACACAGGCTGCAAAGTACCATTCCATAGAAGAGAAACATATTGATGGGTATGACATTTGGGCTCAGTGGTATGACGTTGTTCCACTAGTGTGTATGTTGACATTTAACTTATTTTGATCTTTAACAGTAGTATTATATATTTAAAAACTTTTCTCCACCCCCCCTTCACTTTTAAAAATGTCAGAGTACATTTTAACTGACTTTTTATTTTCATCTAAGTATATTTTTACACGAGCACTTCAAGCCTCCAGCAGTCGCTACAGGACGCAGCTGCATTTGGTGGACCTTGGGGCTAAAACTGACATCACAAGATTAAATGACTTGTCAAGATAGATATATTTTTTTATCGTGTAAGAAATATATTTTAAACTAAAGTGAATTCAACCAGCACTTACAATGTACGCAGTTATACAGGTACTGGCCACATCACTGCTGGTATGCAGTATAGTCACTGAAATGGCCCACAAAACAGGATTAGAGAATATCATTTTACAGTTTTGGGGGTCGGCAGCAGTTACGATAACAAGCAGGACATGGAAAGTTTGCGCATTGTCCAATAACACAATGACTGCCAGTGTCTGTTAGGAGATGGAGGAGGATGGAGAGGTGCAGGAAACTCAGCTTACTATCTGATTGGACCTGAAATGAACTGGAAAATGAGACAACTGTGCAAGCATGTGGCCATGTGTAGAGCACAATGCCATTCAGTGTGTGTGTGTGTGTGTGTGTGTGTGTGTGTGTGCACCCTTACTGTGCACGGACTGCAGTATAGAAGTACTGTATAGTGTGCATATGTTTAGCCGTGTTTTTGACATGTCTCTGTGTACACGTACGTCAGATCGTTTTCACACTGCGGCTGAACGGGGGCCGTGTGCCTGGCCATCTGGAAGATGTTTCCCATTTCCTCAAACATTCTTCCTGCAAAGAGGAACACAGGTCCACAACTGCACACAGCTGGAAGACAGAGAGAGATAGAGACCTCCTTCTGGATTTGCTTCTGACTAAACTGTGAAAGTATACCCACCGGAAACAATAGCTGGCAGAGAGTTCATAGCTGGAGAGACTCTCCCACTATCTACTTGGCTCGATTGGCACGAAATTTGGTACAGACGTGAGAATGAATCCTAATGAATTTGGTAATGTTAGTGAAGTCAAAAGGCAAGAAGTTATGCTGAGTTACCTGATTATAAAGCTTTGAAAAATTGCAGTTTTTTACTTTTTGACCATGGCAATGTAATTTCATTTTAACCAAACAGAACTTATGCAGTCATTTAATAGAAACACATGCTAACATGCAAAAACTTAACCAGAACAGCAACCAAAACCACTGTCTGTATACATTAGCCAAAACATTTTCAAAAAGAGAAGAAAGTAAGAAAAGATATGGCAAAAGACAAAAAGGAAAGGAGTGGAAAACAAACAAAAAAACAAAAGAAGACCCAAGGGCAGATGGAGAAAGATGGACAAACCAGCCAAGTAATGAAAAGAATGGAGTGAAAAATGAAAGAAAAGAGAGAATAATAATAGTCTTTCATTAGTGAGCATTAATTGATTGAATTGACCTCATGTCAGCCATTTTAACAGTATTCTGCCACTGTGGAGATAGAGAGGTAAAAACAAGAGGATGAAGATGGAAGACAGAGGTAAAAGGGTGAGAATGGGGTTTGGACGAGCATGTGAAATATTAATTGCACTTTATTAGAACAGCATGCCTTATAGTCTTACAGATAAGACAGGGGAAAATTGTCCTGTCAACACCACACAGTTATGACAACCTGCATGTGTAGTCATTACGTGATACAGAATGCTTCATTTTCTACTTTTTGTCCTCTCTCTGACTGTTCTGTCTGTTTCATCCCGCCCACTTAAATTATACAAGCAAAAAATGTTTCCCTCAATTAAATAGGAAATCTGGGGATTGTGGTTAAAGAAAAGCACATGCGAGCACAGCGTTTCAGAGGAAAGCCAAACTTTCCTGGCTTCATCAGTGAAAAAGCCTGTTTTGCAGTATCAACGGCTGCGTGGGGAGAAGTTAGTTGGAAGTACGCACACGTTTCAACACGCACACACAAACAAGTCCCGAGCTGTCCCCTGTGTGTTTGCGTGTACAGCAGGAACAACAGGAAACTGGGACTAATCGTCTAGCAGGTTCGCTCTTTACACTGAGGATAGAAAACACACACACACACACACACACACACACACACAGAAACCTGGCCACATACAGGTTTATTACCAGTTTGGTATTTATCTCCTGCCAAAACAGCAAACTGCTTCAATAATGAAATGACAGGTGTGTGTGTGTACCTGAGATACTGGCTGGCTGTTTGTTTTAGTCCAATAAAAGCAGCCGATGTGTTTGGACAGGCTTCGATCGTATTACTAAGCAGCTTTGACTGCTCAAGCATCCACAGGCTAACTCCTTCACGTGTCCAAATCACAACCTGAGAGTACGTTTACATTCACCTGTTTAATGCACATTTTCCAAATCATGCATAAAAAACTTGAGTGAAAATGCCGGAAATTCAGAAAAAACTCAAGCTTGGTTGGAAAAGTTGGTGTATCGATAAAACGTGCAATGGAAACAGACTTCTGCTCCACTGAAGACACGAAAAATAGCAGCAGACGAAAACATCAGACCCGTGTGGAGCGATGAGGAGACTGAAACCTTCCTCTAACATAAATGCGATGTTTCCATCATGTTTACCACAAGTTTTTTTGTTTGTGTATGTTTAAGGTTTGACTGGCGCTCTTTTAATGATGTCATCTCTTTGCATCCTTTAATGGCACTGGACTGGAGAACTAAGCCACCAACTGTTTATCTAAATGCACCCAACTCCAAATAATCGCAGTAGTGGATGAAAATGCACATTCATTTGCATTTTCTTTTGCAGATTTAATGGAAATTCGTTTCAAAATTTGCGCTCAATTTGGATGAAAACCTGGTTTCCTGGTTTGGTAGAACAAAATCCACTCAAACCGTAGTGATAGTCCACTGTGGTATAAATGCAGACCAAAAGCACATATTTATGACATATTGAAGGATCATTTCAGTTTATTACAACTTGTGTCTTATTTTCATAGTTTTGGCCATCATTTCTACCAGCGGCGTTCATTGTAGATAGCAAGACAGAATTTCATTGTACAGGGAAACATGTTTCCTTACTGTGCATATGACAATAAATAAATAAAAATACTTCAGCTATGATAATATTGTACTCTCCAAAGTAATTGCTGAAATCTGGGAAGATGACATCGCTGCAGTGAAGTCTGATGGGGCAAGAAACACAAGCAGTCATGAGACATTCAGAAAGGCTGTAAACAAGACAATTTTATCCAGATTATTGAAACCGCTTTACTTGGAGGTAAATGTCAGTAATAATCCCTCATTATACAGGACCACTGTGTGCAGAATTACAGTTATTAGCCTACAGTAGGTCAAAGCTGAACCAGGTCTGTAAACTATAATGGATGTTTGAGTATACCTTTACTTTCTTTGCCTTTACCTTTGTTTTTCTTCCAAATACGTTTGACTTACCTGGGGGTTTGTTTACAACCTGTGTTTCTCTGTGACGTTCACCGATCTCAGCAATTTAATGTTGGAGTTTAATGTTATTTGTATGAATAGGAATGATGGTTAAAACTACAAAAGTAAAACCTAAATAAATGAAATTTATCATGGCACACAGGCTTGTATCTTACCTTTGACTTTTTTTTAAGAACCAGATATTTTCTAACACAGTTGCCTGATGATTAATTCAAGCCTTGGAACTTCTCCAACTGTAAGTCCCCTAACATTGTCTACACACAAAATGAACAGCACCTACACTTTGGGAACCCTGAACACCTGAAATAACTCTTCCCACCTCACAACTCTATAAAGTTTAAGCTCAGAAGGAGGAACTTCTAAGGACTGTGTATGCATCCTCTGTTCTCAAGACTTGATAGAGTTTGGAACTGAGCAGGGGGTGTCACTTGTTTGCTAGCCACACACACACACACACACACACACACACACACACACACACACACACTCACACCACAGCATGCCAACTCTGTTTTCTGAATAGACTTGGCAATCTCCATTGCTCCATCATCAGTAACACTTTTGTGGTCACAGAGAGCTCTTCATAAAGTCTTATTGCTGCTTTATTTATGAGCTTGCCATCACCAGAACAATGAGCCTTTCAATAACACGGCACGGATAATTACCATAAAACAATGGCCATTATCGCGTTAATGATGTCGTTAAGATATGCGCGCTGGGACCATCGTATGAGCTTATGAGGTGAAGTTGTGGGCCTGATCGAGTCGGGGAAGAGTTTTCTGTTTGGCTTGGTTTATGACTTTAAGCTGCTCATGAAAGGTAGAGGGGTAATCACTTTAATTAATGGGGTGAAATGAGGTGAAGGGAGGCTGTGACTTCTTAGAAGAGTGCTGAGTCAAGAAATGAAACAAAAAACGTATGTTTAGATTTAGACATGTGAGAATGTGATACAACTGTGATCTCACCCAACTACAGGAAGCTTTGTCATATGTTACCGCTACAACGTGTGAACATTTTAGTAAGAGAATAGATAGAATAGAGTTTTTGAGATTAGATCTAAAACCCTCAACAGAGTTTGCTGACCTGACCCCCAAAGGGAGACTGCCATAATCTAGAGTAAAAGCTCGATCACCACGAGTGTTTGAGCGGGGCGCAACCAGAAGCCCTTGTTCTGATGACCTGAGAGGCCTGGAGGACCAGTACGGGATCATACTGGTTCATTAGTAACTCACTGCTAGTGGGGCCAAACTGTGTAATGTCCTAAAAGTAATTAGAAGGATTTTAAATTCAATCCTAAATTGAACAGGAAGCCACTGTACTGAAGCCAGCACTAGTGTAATGTGGGAACACTGTGGAGTCTTTAGTGTTTTTCTAACTCATTGTAGACGTGCTACCGCTTCTTGGCTCAAACAAGAATACAATCCATTACAGTAGTCCAGACATGAAGAGACAAAATGGACAATGGATCATTTGTTTAACCTGTCTTAATTGAAAATAACAGGAATAACTGACTTGTTTCTCAAAGTCCAAAATCAAAAATGACCCCTAGGTTTCTGGAAACCACCTTTGAGTTAGAAGCAAGGTGGTGATGATAGCTTTAGCAATGATTCTGATGACGTATGTTTTTGTTTGTAGAAAAATGAGACAGTTGTGGTGAAATATAGTGCTGCTTTCAACGTATAAGACACATTCTAGATGGTGCCTTTAAAGCAGCTATAATCAATATATATATATATATATATATATATATATATATATATATATATATATATATATATATATATATATAAACAGAGTTAAAAAAGAGAATATTGGACTAACATAATGATAATGTTGCTCACTATCTGTTGGATGTCTAATTAAGCAACTGTTTGCTAACAAGTTCGCCATTTCAACTTAAAAGTTGCTATGTCAGTGTTGTGTTCACAGCTTGTTTCTGCTGCCCTCAAGTGGCCAAAATATCAGTTATTTCAGCTTTAAATAAACTGGAAATTATGGGTTAAAAACCAGTTCATTACAGGAGTAAAGTAACAACCTGCCACCTGATTTGGACAAGTACAGGTTTTAAAAAAGCATGTACAGGTTTCACTGTTTTAGTAGAAGTCAGGCCAGGCCCCAGTATCCTGCACTGAAGTCCTTGGAGCAGCAAGTCTTGTCTCCATTCCAGCGGACAGTTAGCATGCTGGGCATCTCACCGTGAAAGTGCTTCAGGGGGAAGAGCATCATTACGTAATTCCAGCCAACACTTCTCAGTGCCAGAGAGGTGGCATTTGGCGAGACAGTGGCAGCAGTAAAATGCCCCCCCCCAAACTCTGCTGATGGTCCTGATCCAGAGAGCTTCGGGACAGGAGAGAGGAGAGGCGAGCGTGTCCAAGGAAAGAGAGCTGATCCATGAACTAATTTGGCGAGGGGAGAACAGTGACATGTCCTATACAGGAAAAGAGCCAGCAGCTGATGGAAGATGGGTCCAGGGCAGAGGTGGAGGACAGAGAGACGAGGCGCTGGGTCCTTTAACCATGATCACTTGGAGCTACTGGCCATTCTCAGAGTAAGCTCCCCAGCTGGCTGCAGAATTAGCTGATAGGAGGCCAATTTTACATTTGGCCAAGGACAGAGTGAAAGAGAGAGCAATCAATGGAAACAAATGTTGGGTGTTACTATTGTTGTAGAGCTTTGTGAGGGCTGTTAGGGTGCTGAAATAATCAGTAGGATACTTTGTGGCGTGTTAAATACTATCATGCTTCATTAAAATCAATGTTGTACTCTAATTTCTAAAAGTTCTGATAAGCTGTATATCAGGAATAAGTTACAGTGTAAATAAAACCATTTCAGTAAGACAACTCACGTTTGAAATGTTTATAATAGCAGCAGAACGTAGTTAGAGTTTGGCGTCTAAACTCCGACCTCATCACTCCCCGCAGATATGTTTACATCGAGATATTGGGGAGTGATGAGCAAATATCTTAAACCCCCTAGCCGGAGCCCGCAGGTGGATGCTTGGGTGGTGGTGGGGCTGAAAGAACAGGCAGCAATACTGACGCAGGGCAGCAGTGGCATTGACAGGCAGAGGGAGAGATGGGAAATTTTGCAGTTTAAATTGGGAGATATTCTGGTGGGATGATTAAAAAAATGGAATGGCTGTTTAGTTTTGAATTATATGGTATTTAAAGTGAGTAGCAGCCACAGTGGTCACATGATTATGGGATAAAGCTGATGAAGCTGGATTTATTGTTGACTCAAGGGGATAACAGCAGTTGTGCTGTAGATACCTAAGAACCGATTTGTGCTTTAACTTTTTTCCCCACAGCAACTTTGTATACATGATAAAGAGTGTGGGCTACCCTGCGGTGGACTATGCGTACTTATAACTGGAGTTACATACATTAAGGTAAGGATGATCACAGTGAGCAGAAGGTTTGCAGTGGAGAGGACTTTGTTACAGGTGGGTTACTGAAAAGGAGAAGACTACTGAGTCTTTCTTCAACTTCCTTAATGTTGACTCCATCATCAGAAACTTGTAGGAGAAAACACAAGCGGACCAGTCACAGTTCTTGCAGTCTCCATGTGGGATCTTCATAGCTGCCGTAGCCCAAACATGTAGTTACATTTTGGAGGAGGTGCATGTCAGCTGCAGCGTGGCCTACATGTAAGTTATGCAACGTGCTGGGCAAATTTGTATGCATGAAAAAATAATGAAAAACTTCATCATCATACAATAAATTCATAATAAAACAGAATCATATCCTGATAAGACCTACTGGTTATAAGATCTACTGGTTGAATAATGTATATGATCAGCAAACTAATATATGAGAGTGTCTGCAACTTTGGATTCTGCAGGAAGATGGATGGATGGGACATTGAATAATAGAGTGAGAAGCTGGAAATCCACAGCCTTGGCATAGAGAGAGAAAGAATTATTGAGTGAGAAGGTGAAAAAAAAAAAAGCTCAGCGAGGTGCGAGTGTGGAGGAGAGACTGGCCTCGTGTATGAGGGCTTTGATAGCGGCAGGAGAAGGGCAGCATGGTCAGAGCTGCTCTCCTCCTCCTCCTGCCGATCCCTCAGGGCGCACTTGTCACTCTCCTTGACACACACACTTTCACACACACTGACATGCTACCGTATAGTTGGATTTCACTGTTGCCCGAGGCAAGAGGGTGAAAGGAACTAGGCCAGGCTCAGTCACCAGTGGCTGTCTCAATAAAACATGAAACACATACTGTATATGGCCTCTTTTCAAGATGGCCGCTCAGACCCTACAGCTTGCCAGCATCCCCCCACCCTACTCACGCACACACACTACTGGTTGTGAGGTCTGGGCAGAAAGCCTGGAGAGGGTGGCTGACTTGGCCAAAGGCTGAAATGAGCCAAACTGTGACTACACACAGACTCCATTTCCCATGAGGCCTAACTGCTGCAGCTGCCCCAAACCGCCACCCTCTTCACCAAACACCCTCCCTGTCTCTGTAGTCAGGGAAGTGCTTGGCCGTCGCTGTCACCATGACTACAAACTGCAAAAAGCAACAACAACAACACCAGCAGCGCTCAGGCCAGACGTCCCGTGTGTAATACATTCATTTAAATGCCGTCAGCTGTGTAAATACAGAGTGGGAAATCAAAATTGCATCTGACAGGAGATTTAATTATATTTGACTGCTGGGCCATCTTTTTTTTTCTTCGCCCAGACAGTCTAAGCGACTTATGATCGCTGCTTATGTTCATTCACTTCACCCGTCGTTTCCCCGGCCAAATTAAACCACACGACTCCGACTCACACAACCAGAGAACGTGGAAAGCCCACCAGGGAGGAAAAAAAGGGACTGTACCTTATATGAAATGACTAAGATGACTTAACAAGATTTTGGGCTGAAGGGAGGGAGCTTTGGCCTTACTTAATCTAGCTGGAGCTTCTTAGCAGCTTTTCTCATTGGCACGAACGGGGGGGGAGGGGGAGGTTAATGGTGTTTTAATTAAAGCTGCATTTGGCTCGGCTTGTGGCGCTTGATGGTCTCGTCATCCTCCCTCTGTGACTTCCCCTTCTGTTTTCATACCGGTTTCTCAGCCCTCGCAAAAAATATCCATCTCAATAACTAATTTTTGTGTTGCTGCAAAGCTGATAGATTTGTGCAATTACAGTTATTTGTGCTTGGGCCTGTTTGATCATTTCTTAGCTCCAAATGAACCCTAAAGACCCTAGAGAGGATCCAAATGAGGTGGGCTTTAGAGGGGAATCAGATTGCATTACATTGATGGATACTGAACAGACTACAGGAACTGGTATGATTAAATGATGGGATGCATTAATGGTCGTATATCACTAGTGAAAAGTGGAAAAGGTTGTGCTGCACTGATGCAGGTGAGAAATACAGTGGGTCACTGTTACAGAAAGGTTATGGTTTGCGTTGGTTAGTAAGTAACTGGCAGTAAGTGCAGTCATGCATGTGTGTGTGAGAGACAGGGTTTAAGGCCAGGCTGAGCTGTAGGAGTTATAACTAAAAGATGGAGGTCAGTAAAGTTCGGGAGCTTGTGTTTTTCCATCGCCACAACCAGCGCGACTTGTGAGAGGTGTAAAAATCACACCACCTCTACGTGTTTGTATGTGTGTCGCAGAGAGACTGAAGGATATCAGGCCACTACACAGTGATTCTGGTCATCTTAGACACGATTTTCCCCCCAAAAGTTTTTGTTTTTACATCAGATTATTCCAAGCAAAACATCCTTAACACGCAGTTTGGATCTCTGCGTGTTCCCTTGCAGTCACCGTGCCACGCCCCAGTGATCCTTCTGTTCCCCCCTTCCCTGTCTTCTCTGTGTCTGTGGTGTGGGCGTGGCAATCCCAAAGACATACTTGCTGACCGAGAGCCATTTGGAGAATTTTATATGCAGTGAATCTACCAGGGTCAAATATTTGTCTGACTGACTTTGTCTTTCATTCTGCATGGAGAACTTTGTAAAATATCCTTTTTTTCTGATGATAAAACTTAAATCTTTTTCTCTTAAAATCATTTGCAGTGCAATTCAATCAGTTTCAAAGGATTTGTTGAAAAGTGAACATCCTGAAATAAAGCAGATCACTCTGCTAGCACCAAGACAGCTAGTCCAAGAAACTTCTAGAAGTGAGAATATTTGCATTGGAATCAAGTGATATTATCTTAGCTCCTTTAAACTTCTTTTTAAGACACAAAATCAACATTTTAAAACTCAGTGGCAGACTGACTCTGATTTCAGACCAGTACAGTTCCAATCTAATAAGTTGTCAGAAACACAAAAGCATGTGGCGTTTCATTTCTTTCCTGCAGTTATGTTTAAGTTTATGACCAAATACCTGCAAAATGAATGCCATTCCCATCAGCTTCAGCTATACTTTGTGTTTTGTGCTAATTAGCAAATGTTAGCATGATACTTGCTACACACCTTTTCAAATATTCCATGTATTTCAAATATCATATTACTCTACAGCACTGTACCAACTCTTTTTCATCCACTATATTCTCCCTCCCTGCTTCGTCCTTTTGGTTTGAAGTATTTCTCTTTCTCTCTCTGATGAACTATTGCCCTGCATAGATGGAGCACAGACACTCAGAGACATCAAGGTTAAAGCCTCTCAGCATCCTTAATGCTTCAGAGAGGGGGAAAGAGGCAAAGTAAAGAAGGAGGACAGCTTGTTCACTTCTAAGTGGATGGGGATTGCTGCTGAAAGAGACCGGGCTCCGCTGCCTCACCAGAGGCAGCTACACAGTGCATGCGGAGTGCAGGGAGAGGCATGAATGAATTGATTGTCGTCTGTCATGAAGATTTGACTTTGAAGAAACTCAAGATTTTCATTGAAAGCACTCATCTGCATGGCTGAGGTGATCTGAAGCGCATTATTGCAGCCCCCGTATCATTTGGATTTCATCTCAGAACAAGAAGCCTTTCAGGGAGACAAAAAGCCCCAAAACCCCAGACAATCAGGGAGAGATTGCATAATGCTCATTTGGCGGCCGGCTGGGGCATTTGGCTCCAATTTGGCTCCTCTTTAACCCACAGAAAAAGAAAAATCAGCAAGGATTTGGGCTAATCCTCTTAACTTGATGCTTTCTCTCCCCCTGCCGACTGGAAGACGAATGTGAGCTCAGGCATTCGGACCCCCTGAATGAGGCAAGCCCAGCTCCCCCTCAGCACATTTTAATTGAGAAATGGATAGCGATGGCTGCCTGGCGACTTGCTGGCCGAGGGGCTTTTCCCATCGGCCGGGTTAGAGATCCTGCCCGATGTCGAAGCCAAGACAGTCAATAAGAGACAGTGTGATCACAAACTGCCTCCTGGTCCATCTATCTTCTGTTATAGGCATGCCTTTTTAACAAAAAAGCCCAAAGCTGTTCACAAAAAGCTCATTTTCAGATTATTGAAACTGTATTAAGACCAAGAATGCTGTGGTTTCATTATGGTTCACTCTTCTTTCTCTCTGTCCATTTCCCGTCATCCCTCTTTATAATCTCTTTCTCTCTTAGCTCTCTCCATCTGTCTGAGTCAGCTAATTAATTTCATAGCTATTTGAAAGATGTGATCTTTTCAATATAGCTGTTTTTACCATAACTCCCACTCATACACAAAGAGGCTACAGTTGTCAGTGCAAGAGCGTGTAAAGGAACAGAAGCAAAGACACCCTCTGTCCTGCTATTGCTAGCAGCAGAGGAGGGATCCCTCTCCCAGGATGGACAGACAGGAAATAGAGGTTGTGTGTACAGAATAGACCAACATAATGAAATTACAATATGGACAATCAGGATGACAAAAAAAAAAAAATGTGTGAAACCTGATCAAAATGTCTAGGGCTACAACAACTAGTGGATTCCCTAATAAGGACCATGCCACAACAATATGTCATTTAAAGGTTTAATGGAAATTCAGGAGGTGTTGAATGTTGAGGACATATTAATGGATGTAAAGGGGAGGGGTGAAGGTGGAAGAAGGCTGTCGTCTGTTAGGCTGGTCTGGGAGGACGTACTGAAGACCGGGCGGAAGGAGACTCAGGCGTGTTTCCACCCGATCTGATTCCAGGCCCCCAAAAGAATCAGATTAAGCTGATTAAGAAGAGTGCGGGCTTGATGGAGATCTGTTGCGGATGTAGGAGCGATATGCCTGAGGTGACCAGCGGCCGAGAACCTGAATTGTTTGATCTGGACCAGGAGTGACACTGTTGGTCAGAAAAGTCACAAAAGTCCAGTTCAGTCAGACAACTCACGTTTGAAATGTTTACAATAGAAGTTCAGCTATATTGAACTTGGCATCCAATATGCTGACCTCCATGACGCACATCCAGTAGCATTTTGGAAAGAGGTGCACGTGAGGTAATTGTATAATTATAGAAGGTTTGTGAAATTGTGTTGTCACAATCTCACGTCATAATGACCATTATGTTCAACTTGTCTTGTACATGCAACACAGTTCCTGCTGTAGTTTTGCTGGTGTTTTGCACAGATACACGCTGTATCTTGATGATGCCAGTTACACTGTAGAGAAGAATGGAGAACTTAATCTTGGGTAAAAAATCGTAAGCATAGCAGAAAATATCAGAGAGGAGTTACCCGGATAGAAAATGAATATCGTGACTGTCTACATCCTGATGTAGTTTGTAGCGTCCCTGTTAGCTGCTGTGTAGGATGGTAATGGCTTATAGACAGCACTCCATCTGATGCTCTACTTTGCGATTATACACATTTGGTTTAAAAGCGTGATTACACAGAATCACAGCAACTCAACGAGTGAACAGACTATACTTCAGTCAATACTTGATACTCCAGCCAACTATATTCAATCAAAAGACAAGCTTGTATGCTCTGAATCTGTTGGTGATAAATGAGCAACTAGTTGATTTCTTGATCTATAATAGAAGACCAGCATCAGGCCTTTATATTTGTATAACCCTGACACACATGCAGCACACACACAAATGCTAATGACTTTTTTTCTGCCTCAGCCACCGTCAAACCACCACTGCTCTTCATGTCAGGTGTTATTCTTCAAACATTTCCCAGTTTGAAGCAGCGGAGCCAAAACGAATTACCGCATGTCGGCCCAAATGACACAATAAGAAAGATAATTTTGATAAATGCTGTCTCTCTGCGTGTTTGCTATTGCAGCCCCCAGCTCTTTCCTCTGAATTAATGAAGCTCTCCACACTCTGGCAGCTTGTTGTCCTCTCTTTAACATTCTCAAAGTCCTTTTAAATCTGGTTCCGTGTGATCTGACAGAGCAGTTTTGAATTTTAAATTTTTGAATTTTTTTTTTTTTCTGTTGGTCCCCTGTTTTTACTCTGATACAATATGCAGGACACTGACACTGGACACTGGGGGGACAGTGACTTGGCATGCAGCCTGGGCAACCACATTTAATTGTAGTAATTGTCATCTGTATTAGTATACCCACTGCCTATATTCTTATGCAATAAGGGATAATTTAAGTACTATATCGTCTTACTGGCAGTAAGTAGACAGTAATACAGTTACTGTACAGGCCAGTTTTGTGCCTTAACACGGTGTAAAATGATGATCTCAGAATTAACCCTCAACAATCCACCTTTATTTTAGGTTATTCGTGTGTCAGGTCAAAAGTTCAGGTCTCTCTCTCTCTCTCTGTGTGTGTGTGTGTGTGTGTGCTGAGTGAAGCAGTTGTCTCCCATCCTGCTACATCTGCAGTCTATTAAGCCTTCAGCACTACACCTTGTCCTATAAATCTCTGCTTTCTTAATATTCTCCAGTTTGCCTGGCCTCTGACCATGGCACGGTCTCTACCCTTGATGGCCAGACTCAACGCTCAGATGACTCCTAAACATAGAGGGGGATGGTGGAGGTTGGGGGAGAACTAAAGGAGGATAGAAGATTATAGAATCCAATAAAATAAAGCTATAGATGAGAGAGAAGCGGGAGCTGACACACTAGTGTTTGAGGAGAGACAGCGGCACACACTAAAATTAAAGATGTGGAAAGATCAAAGATGGAAATGCAGGCACTGACATATTAAGCCTCATTAATGATTTGTTTTTATAGAATTCATCCATTTCCAAGCTGTGATTCACGTAAAACCAGTGTTGGTGAAATCAGCTGTTTACATCAATTTTCCGCTTCTTGGTATAGATGCTGTAGAAATCCTGTAACAGTTTCATCATATTCTTTGAAGTGAAAAATTAAATCTCATTTAGAGCTAAAAACATAATGATAATGATGATGTCATTCATGTGTCTACACATCCATCTTCAACACATCCACATGCACATCTAGAGACCAGTCTCATACCACTTACATCACAAAAATGCGACTTTTGTGTCAGTGTTTTTGACAGTTGGTGAACATTTTTCAGCAGCCACTCGATCATGCCAGCAGGCGCCAGCACGTGAGCAATCAAGCCAGTGGGTTACGTTTTGTTTATCTTTCATCCTCTGTGGTGATACTGGTGATGTCATGCGACTTTAAGGTTGTATTATAAAATGGATGTACCTTACATTAACTGTAGATAGATACATGCATGTGCCACAGGCTTGGGTTTGAAAGAATCCTTTTTTACTGTAACAAAATGAAGACTGCTTCAGCTGCCTTATGGCAGGCAGAGGAGCCAGTCTGTTGCATGATGCTGTTCAGTAAAAAGCATGTATCCGCAAATTCTGAGTGAAAAAAAAGTGATATTTTTCTTACGTCTTAAGGTACTTAAAACAGTGAAAATTTACAGCACAAATCAATTAATTTCAGTTGAATCGCCGCAATCAGAAGATCAGCTCGAGGAGGCGAAATAAATGTTCCACGTAGTGTTCGACTTTGCTGACCTTTGATTGGTGAATTTGCGCCATTGACCAAGAGCAAGCTGTCTTGACAGTGCTGACCGTTGAGGGGACGGAGAGCCAGGGAGTCCAAAATAGAGGAAGCTATCGTAGCTTATTAGCTAACCTCCTCTGTCAGAGTAAAAACTGTTGCACAACAGAGTGATGGTTAGCAGACAGTTATGAGAGAGGAGTAAATGGTACAAATGAATTAACTGTGTAAACTTACTTAAGCAGAACACTTGAGAGAAAATAGAGAGAAGCACTGGGAGCTATTGTGACTGACTAGCACTAGCTTAGTTAGCTCGCCAGCTATAGCAGTTCACCAACCAGCCCTGGGAGTAGTCACTACGTGTCAAAGCTTCTGGCCCCACCTATTTTGCATGAATGACCAAATGCCTCTTTGTGGTGTGACTGCCGCTTTAAGATAAAAAACAAAACAATTCAAAAACATAGTAAATTATATGAAAAATGTCACAAAGCTGAAGTTTTTCTTTACTCATGAAAAGTTGACATTTTTGAGATATGTGATTTTCATAGGACAGCAACAGGCTGTGTCCTCTTTGCTGCCATACATCTGTCTATATATCAAACTGTTCTCAACGTACTCTGCCTAAAAAGACAACATTTTTCCCAAATAACCATTTCACATCCATTTTACTACTCTATATTAAAGTGATCATTTGGATTTGTTTGGTTGGGTTATGGTTAGGATTCATCCTCTAGGGAGAACACATACTCAGGATTTATCCTGTGGATACCAGGATGAATCTTCCTCTGGAGCAAAATGTTGGACAGTGGGACAAAATGCCTGACAGACACTGGACATGCTTGAGTTCTTCTGCTAGCAAAGCAAAAAGCAAACATCCACTCCAATAGAATATCCATATGCACATGTAATTCTCTAAAACACTCTCCAACCTTCATTACCCACCACCTAACCTCTCCTGCCTATCCTGCGTTGCAACATTGTCCCCAGAGCCGGTGTGTTCACCTCTCAGTGACCCACTCCAGCACACTTACAACCAGAGCCTAATCCAATCAGACACCTCGGGCATGTTGGCCCACGGGCCTCTCACCTTGCACTCAGCCCAGACCCATCCAGCCTCCCTCATGGGTGCTCTCTGTCTGCCACGCTGTGAAAGGCTTCTTATTTCAAGGCTACAAAAAGCCTCTTCATCCCTAAGTAAGAGAGGCAGAGTGATGGAGAGGGCACTCAGACAGGGAGATAGAGAGTGTGTGTTCTCATGTGTTTCTGTCCTTATAAGGTGTACATCTTAGGCTAGGACAAAGAGAAGAATATTGAACAATTACAAACACAAGCTCAGTTGATACAAGCATGTGTAACTCAGTAGGTCAAGCCTTGTTGCTGTGTGTGCACCAGTCCAGCCATTTAGTGTGTGTGTGTGTGTGTGTGTGTGTCTTACAGGACAGTGTGTACACCTGAGTAGCTGTGGGTGAGCTGAGGTCAGGGTTTGTTGGAGTTATCGTTGAAATCTAGCAGACAGTCCACAGGGAGCTGTGTGAGGCAGCTGAAGCAGAGTTCAGGGACAGAGTCAGACTGTCAGTACAGCTCCTGGCTTAGATACTGAAATCAAAACCCTGCCATCGGAGGCAGATAAAGAAGACATCAGTGCGAGCTTTCCGATACACTCAACTACTGTAGGAGAGGTGGAAAAAGCTTTAGTGCATGTTTGAGGCGAAAAAGGTGTTCCCTGAAGAAGAAATTAAGTGATAAATACTGCTCAGAATACTAGCTAAATAACAATGTAGCCGTGGGTCTCTATTATAAGACATCTTTCCTCCATGGCCTCTCAAGTCACCTTGAGTCACCTCAAGTCCTGCTTGTGTTTTTTGTTTTTTTTTACCAGGAGTTGGCACAGAACTACTAACTATATTTGTTTGGTCTTGGTGCTTATTTGTGTGGGAAAAAAAGAGCATACATCTGAATTTAAAGAAAGGTAGCAGTTTGCAAAGTGTCCTTGCTGTTTGTTCAAATGCTCTTGAAAAGCAACCTCTTGCGAAGAAGGTCAAAGTAGTGACAGACTCTGCACACCCGATCTGGAACATATCATGTTGGTGGTTGGCCATACACATTTCATCCCCTCAGTGTAGGTTTCTTTTAACAATGACCAGGAACTTCTCCTAACAAAAACAACACAGTTTTAGTTGCGTAAACGTAACCAAACCTTGACTGTAGAGAGATGACAGATCAGTAAACCTTCATATGAATCAATTTCGTAATTGTCACATGGGTTGCTTTGGAAGACTCTTAAGGCCTTTACACACCGGGGATGTAACGAATAAACGACACAAAAATGCGAAATACTCGCCTGCGAATATATACTCCACTACATCCAAAAGTGAACTACATAATCTGCTCACTATCCTGCATCCGGCAGTGCTGCTCCACACGTTGTCCTTGAGTTCATTGTCTTTATAATTTTTGTGTCCTTCGTCATATAATACAGGGTGATGAGAAACACAAACAATCAACAGGTTCGGAGTTGTGATGTGAACATCTGTTCCGCACAACGTGATTGGTTGATGCCTTTATTCACAGTGCGAAAGCTCAGAAAGATCCACCTTGTTCCGAATTAATTGCGTGAAAAAAACGCCTCCGGTGTGTGAAGGCCTTTGGCATAAAAAGTGCATAATGGAAATGTCTTCTAAAGATGTGGTAACAAATCAAAGGAAAGATTTAAAAAGACTGAAATCTCTTCGGTGATTAAATGAACAGCTGCTTTGATCAATCTGCATTACATTTGGAATGGACTGACCCAAAGTCCAAACTGGATAAAAGGCAGGCCGGATGGAAATCTCTACTAAATAAGTGAATAATAATCTATTGATTGGAAGTCTACTTGACCCTTTTTGATCTCTTGGTTTCGGCTTTGCATGTGACTACCGAAATAATTAGCCATCTTGTGTATGTACATATATGTATGTGTGTGGGTGTATTCAGCAGATTGATCTCAAGCTAATTTCCAAACCATATTAGCTCCTGGATTGCTTTTAAATTATTTATTAAAGCTGTGTTTCTTCTGCTCATTGGAGGAGTATATTGGTCCGGCTCATCATCAAAGACTACAGAGCTACATGAATTCTCTTTTGTTTTAGTTGTTGCTGTACAACCCAATTCTTCCCCCAGGGTCTTATTGTGTCTTAACATTTTACAGACCGGTCTTCCAAAACCACAAAGCCTAGAAAGCAAGGAGATGCTGAAAAAGTGGTACATATAAAGGAAAATGTAATGCTAACATGCACAGTGCACTTTTATATGACTGCATTGGGTTCAGATCACACAATTGGCTCAAATCACTTTGGGATGTTTGAGTCGTAGCTTGTGGAGCAATTACATTTGCTAGTTGTCAGGAAGGAGTGAATACCACAATCTGATGACTGTAATTAGAAGCTACTGCTGCCGTCCCACTCCTGCTGTACTCAAGCTGCACTTACAGCAACATCACAGGCTTAAACATTTCGTCCACACTTCCTAATTCTGAAAGGCTGTTGATCGAACATGACACAGCGGCGTTGAGTGAAGTGTTGTAGTTGGCGCTGCTTATTATTTATTCAGCCTTTGTGTTGGGAAATGTGAAGAAACAGCTTTTAAATGAAATAGAGAAGTGCATCCGGCATGCTCTGGAAGCAACAACCCAGCAGGGAGAAGAAGTGGGATTGATTTGATTACCTGCCACTTTAGCCACACAGGCTTGGTCTGATAGGAGGATCTCGCCTGGGCAAGCAAGGCAGCTCTGCTGAAGTATCCCTGAGCAAAACTGCCCTTAACCTTTATAGTCCAAGACCAACAATTGCGTTTTTGTACTACTTCCATATCTGATGATCAGCTTGTCAAAGTCTTAACTTCAAATATGGAAGTATTTGATTTTCTTCAAAACAACAGTGCTGTTTGAAAATGAAGAAAAAAATGATGTGAATAGTTACATTTAAGATTTATAATTCATGATTATATGCATCTAAAGTAAGTTGAGTAACTGACAGCAGCTATGGGCGTACAACAGCATTAGAACCAACACAGTACAACAACAAACCTTTACTCAAAGTACCTTTTGCTCAAGTCTAACCATGCCACTAGCCTTTCTGACTTCATAGGGGTCAAGGGTCAACCATATTAATAAACTGAATGTAGTAAATAACATGGGCTTAAACAGTATGTGTGTTTCCATCCACATGTTTCTATGTGCATTTCCAATTTGAGTGTAAAAACACTGAGAGGAAATGCCCAAAATGTGATAAAACACTTTACGCTTGGCTGAGGTGGAAAAGTTGGTGTGTCGATAAAAACGAAATGTGTATAACAGGAGTGGATAGAAACACGCATTAATTTGCATTTTCTTTTGCAGATTTTCGGAAAATATGGTTCAAATTTGAAGTATCGTATTAGAAAAGCTGTATGGAAACGGCAAAATTTGATAAAACTTCCTCAATAGCTCAAAAATGTTTTTACGCTCGCTTGAGGTGATTTGTTGCACTAAATGGGATGTGGAAACGCCTTCGCCGAATAAGTTCTGACGTAGCGAATATTTAACTCAGATATGTACACAACCTGCCATTACATGATAATTCTGGTTTATTACTACTTGGGTCTTATTTTCTTAGTTTTGGCCATCATTTCTCTCGGTCATGATAACATTTTAGTCACCAACACGACAGCATTGTTACATCGCCGTCTAAAAAGTAAGATCCGAGGTGTAATAAACCTTTAAAGCTGCACACAAACACTGAGCCCACACATCTGTGTTCTAGCCCTTGCAAGGTGGTTTGGCTTGTCATGAATTCACAATTAGAGGAAGTGTGAACGTGGGTTAACACAAGCAAAATCACGCACATATATCTGTTTAAGGCATCATAACATA
Source organism: Macquaria ambigua (assembly GCA_008360985.2). Lineage (NCBI taxonomy): Eukaryota > Metazoa > Chordata > Actinopteri > Centrarchiformes > Percichthyidae > Macquaria > Macquaria ambigua. The sequence goes on along the minus strand of VMKM01000060.1, from coordinate 612,693 downwards.
CAAACAGCCATTCGCATGCATGATTAATGTAAACTCACACTCACATTTACATACACACCGTCCGCCTACAGCAGCCTCCTTCGACTTGATTTAACACCTCGGATGATTTACAGATCAAAGGGAAAACAAAGTGATGACAACACACACACACACACACACACACACGCAAGCAAACTCACAGAAAACGTCAGCTAATTCCCATTTCCCCTCGGCCCCACCAGTGAGGGGCTTTTATTAGTGAACCATCACTTACCTACTGTATCACACATGCACACTGTGTATGTGTGTCTGGAAACATGCGCTAGTCTTCTACTTCACAGACAAGGACATCTGTTCATTCCCATGGGGATTCACCTCCCGACACTGTCACACACACACACACAGGCCACGGATTCACAGGTGGTCCTGACTGTCCGTTTCCCTGGAGACACACAGAGCTGCCTTAATTGGCTTATTTACAGTCAGCTATACAGAGAGCAGTCAGGTGTGTGTGTGTGTGTGTGTTAGACTGAGCGGGTTAACAGTGCCATCATTGGTTTTAGATTGCTGTGGGGGTGAGTGTTGTTTCAAGCCGTCAGCCACAATGAGAGGACGGGTGATAACACACACAACATGTCGTGTTTAATCGATGATGCTGAGTAAAGAATGAACTGTATCATTGGATAACATACATGAGAGGCTAATGGATGGCAAATGTCACAATTCAAATCATGTTTTTTGCACCATGGTCTCTCTCCTCGTCTCTCTGCTTGTGAATGAGGCCTTTGCTGCCTTCTGGTGACGTTGGAATCCTATCAGTCCAGGTTTTCCCTCTTCCTTGACAATGGGGCTGTGCAGACCTCACAGACCTGTAGACCTGTAGACCTGAGATTTGAGACTTGGACTCAGACTTGGAGAGTGCAAGACTTAGCTGGGCTGCATTGCAATGTCCTTGAAACTTACAGAAAGAGTTATTGGTTGTTGTAATCATTCATCCTGTCCAAACTGACCTTAAATCTAACCCTACTACTGTGTAGAAGATAGGACAACAAGTTACAAAATCCAGTCCTCATTCCAAAGTTCATTTTGAATTAGACGAATCAAGTGGTTATCTTTGTCCTGGAAGTTGCATGTAGGTTTATTTCTTATGTGAAGAAGAAGAAGAAGAAGAAGAAGACAAAGACGAAGAATTGAATCAAAAGTCAAAGATTTCGATGTGCTCAGTAACATTCAGGTACAATACAATTAGCTATAGAAACGGATGGTTCAAAGGTCTCGATGAAGAGAAAATGCTTTGTTTTTGATTGTGATTGAAGTGAGATTAAAGGTTCATTTCATGTTTTATTGCTCATTAAATGATGATTTAAGATTTACTACACCTTTTAGTAAAATGTCCCTCATTTCTGATGAGTTCTTCTGTTTGGATGATTATAAAAACTTGAGATGTGTTTGAGGAATCAAACCTTTTCGTGGCAGATTGTATTTGTAGAGCTTGGGACACAACTAACTGATAAACTACAGCTACAGCTGAACTTCTTTTACAGTGTAGTCACTCTGAGAAGGTACTGCTTCATGGCCAGTATGGAGAGGAGGGTTGATTAAAACATTTTTTCAACATACGACATGTGAGTATTAAAATGGACTTGAAAATGAAGCTGTGCTTTAATTCGCAGGGAAAGCAGACTTGAGGCTACTTTGGACGTGACTATCGCAAGACTTAATTTGAGACTTGAAAGAGAAAACATTTCAAGGTTACATTTTGGTGAAATCCTGTGACAATAAAAATAAATAAGACAGCAACAGGCCTTGCATAGAGTCACACCTTGAAGATTTAATTTAAGAGAAAGGCCGTGAGATGTGATGGAAAGCCCTGACAATAGCTAGTAAGTGGACCTTTGTTAAACTATTAAAACAGCTTTGAAAGAAAATAGTCCAAATGTGGTGCTATTTAAATGGTCAGATACCTGAAAGATTTGCATCTGACACATCATTTTCCTTTAAGACATGAGACTCAATTTGGAAACACAAAGTAGGTCTGCACGTTGCTGACATGGTTGTGTTTCAATCAATCACATATTGTGGATAATCAGCGGTCAGATGTTTTTTTTTTACTTTCATAGGCCTTTTAAATAATCAAATGAATGATGGCTGGATTCCATTTAGCTGCTTCAGGGCCACTGTCACAGTCTCACTGTCGGAGCCGTTGTTAATGTGATTAGTAACACCTATGCAGTGCTTGTCCTACTTCCATGCTCACGATTGTCAGTAAAGTGAAGAAGTGTGAATACTTCTCTTTTGTGTGTAAATTCCTCAAGAAGTCATTGAATTATATGATTCAGTTATTTTAAGTGAGACTACAGCTGTGGTTGGCCTCCTTTTCTCCATCTGCACACACAGATAGATCTTAACTGTCTAGTGTGTGTGTGTGTTATGTGCGCACATAGTGGTGCAGTCATACTTCACTGGGCTCTGCCTGTGATTCTGCCTCGGACAGAACACACTGATGAAATTCACTTAACCTCCCTGCCTAGCCTTAGCTCCTCAACCTGTCTACATGGCTCTCTCTGTCTCACACACTCACTTTGCTGTAGCTTTTCTCTCCAGCCTCTGCATCCCGTCCTGCCCTGTAATAATCCTCTCACCTTAGCTATGCTTTTAGCTCCACGTCTTTAAGTTGTGATTTTATCTTCTATAGTTTGACATGCAACAGCGCTATTTAGCCTCTTCATGTTGCCGTCTGATTTTTTAACAGCTCCCTGGACGGATGCATCTTCTCCTATCAGGTGATGTCACTTTTGATTTTGTGCCAGCAACTCTCTTATCTTATTACTTCACGCAGCAAAACGCTTGCTGTCGGCACATTCAGGCATTATATTTCTACTCGTCCAATGAGGAGGCAAGTGCGCTTTTAAATGCAATTACACAAATGAGATGACTACATTTAGCCAAGGACGAGCAAACGTGGGCATATTCAAATCCAAATGTGCTTTCTGTGAGCATTTCCCACAACAATGAGCAAGCGAGGTGATAAAACAGCACTGGCTCGCCCACCTTGGAATGCTTTCTGTGTAACTGGAGCCAAGATGGTGTCGGCGGGTTGTCGAGTCCGCATGGAGGCAGCGGTTGAAAATCTCATCACCACCGACAGCTTCACAATAAGACTTAACTGGGAGTCATGAAGTGAGGAACAAAGCATCGCTCAGTCTGGGAGAAGGTGTAATTTCACACATACTGTACTTCAGTTCAGATTCACAAAAAAAATGAAGCGGAGTATGGTATGCTGTATACAGCCAAATTAGTACATGCATCTGATTTGTCTTTACTGTCTCCTCGTTTCCCTCTCTTGCATCTTGTCTTCATATCTTAAATGAGGGAACTAAGACATGGCTGAGATGCAGAGAAGGAAGAATCAAGAAAAGAACATTTTGTCAAATGAAACGTCTGTCCCTGTCAAGTATCATCTAAAGTAATGTCAGCTGGACCAGCTGTCAGTGGACTCAAACTGACTGCACAGATAATGTGATGTACTGTCCAAATAGAGCATTTTAGCATGTATTGTAATTAAAATTAATTAAAACCAATTAAAACCAAACTTATCAGAAAAACACTTGAACAAACATCAGCATGATAAGAACTACCAAAAATGACAGAAACCATATTTGGAAACATTTTATTTGACATGTACTTTGATTTTTCAGTTTGCCCCATCCACTAACATGGAGGGGGGCGGGGCTTATGACCTATACTGCAGCCAGCCACCAGGGGGCGATCGAGATGTTTCGTCCATCTTTGTATACAGTCTATGGTCTCAGATGCTTCCGCTCTCGTTGTTCTGAGATCTAGACTCAAACATTTTATTATTGTCCCATCAAGTACAGTGCACACAGCAGACTATACTGTACATGGCGGTTTCATTATTTGCCCAGACACCCAGAAACCAAACAATAATCTTATGCTGGAATACTACAAACCTGTCTCCTAGATATTACGTTTATATGCAACTTATTTGCAACAGCTAATAAGTTTTGTAGGGAACGTAATGCTGCCCAAATTCTGTTTTCTATAACAACATTTCACAATGAGGAAATGTTGTTAATTAATGTATTCGGCAAGTCGTAAATGTTAGACACTCACAGCCCTTGGTTAAAGCTAGGGAAAGTTTGGGATCTGGTTTATTACAGAAAAAGTCTGAAGTGACTTGAGTCACAAAGGGTTCATTAACATTTAACCGAAACCACAATCTTTCCCAACCGAAACCAACGTGCTTTTGTTGCCTAAACCAAACGAGCCAAAGTAAAAGCCCATAATGAGCTGATTAAGAAAGCAGGAAGAGAGAGAGAGAGAGGCATGTGAATGAATGAGGCATAAAGATAGTCTTCCTGATTGAACTAATGCTGAGCTTGATTTGTCAGCATAACATAATTGGGAAAACAATTTGAAAATATGTAAATGTAATTTGTAGAAAGGGTCGAATACTAGCTGGTACTATGTTTTGTGTATCAATCAGTCTGAAGCTATACAATTAAAAACAACTTCATCTATTAATATTATATTATCATTAACATCCACCATGTGATCACAATATATACTAAAATATTGAGGATCTTAAAATTTGGTTTTGACACAGGGTCTCTCTACATAACAGGGTCACAAGTTTATGTAAAAATGCAGGATCTGTCTTAGTTGTTAACTGTACACTGCAAAAAATCCAACTTGTATTTTTTGTCCTAAAACAGTAATTTAAGTAGGTAAAACTTGAAAATATAAATTATTGACATTTAAGGCAATAATGTTAGTTAGCACAACAAAGCAAGCCAGTTGTTTGCTCCAAAACAATTTGGTGAGTTGTTAATACTTATATCTTTAAGTTGGGGTTCAATACAAGGGACAACAGTTCTGCTAACTCTTATTTCTTTGTTGTGAAATGCGGGAAAGCCAACTTTCCGAGTGGGCACTTTTCACTTTAAGTCTCATTGTGGCTGTGCTGCCTCGAGCTGGAGTCCACACAGGTAAGTCTTAACCAACCTTTAATTAAATTAAGTTAAAATGATACTGGAATTGTTGAAGAGTGTTGTGCAGTATGTTGTAGATTAATGGAGAAGGCAACCTACACATTTTCAACATTTAAACACAAACAGCTTTTCAGTCATTAGTGAAAGCTAGCGGCTAACTGATGCTAGCAGCGCTGCATCAGTTAGTAGGCTCTCAGTTTAAATAATCTTTAATGCATCAATCAGCCGTAATATCGGCCTATATTGTGCACAGTTATGACGATATGTTCAATGATGAAAAGAGGCAACAATAACTTAATATGAACGCAGCTCAAACCAACCCGGTGCCTCAGCACTGTGACCAAGCTTTAATAAATACAATAAAATAAATAAAATAATTTGATAAAAAATGTTTATCTATTAATTTGGAATTATTTTAGAGTAATAGCTTATTCTGATTCACAGTATTTTAATGACTAATGTCTTGCAATTCCTGTGTTAGTCTTTTCCGGTCTGTCAACACAAGGACACTGACCCAGAAGAGGAGCAGACAAAGGGTCTCATTGTGGGTATCCTCACTGTGTTGGAGGATAATAACAGCGCAGCTCCTCAAAGTGTTGTGAGTGTTGCTGTTGTTGTGGAAGAAGAGATTGTCCTTCAAGATCTCCCTGACATGCCAACTGCTTTTGCTTACCTCTTTGGATTGATCTATGCTTTAAACCTTAAGTACCCAAAGATCACATTTGAAACTGTTCAGAATGTTTTCATGGTCAGACCTCTCTGCAAGGGTCAGATCCCTCAAAAACAAACTCCTTCAGTGAATCCATAAGTTAACTGATAATGTTGGATCTGGAATTGTTGACCTCTAAAAGTTCCCTTCTGTCCAGCCAACACCATGTTAATTTACTCTTGCTGTTACTCACTCTCAACTCTTATGTACCTCGATCTCCCACTGTCTTACATTTATTTAGCACTTTATTGGGTTTTTCTTAAACATGTTACATGTTAAGATTCAGTGTTTGTAAATTGTCACATAGTATTGAGCAGCGGAAGTTATGGCGCTCAGTGACCTTGTTAACAGATTTATTAGATTCATAGTTGTGTATCATACTGATTCTGTATGGTCTTGTATACATGACTCATGTTTGATCTTTTATTCAATCTCAAATATACAATGTAGCACAAGTTGACTGCTAGGACTGGGACAATTGGGTCTCATCAGTTTGCAATTGCCTGGCCCTGTTGGAAGGGATTTGATGCTGGTACAGTTTAAATAAAACAAATGTTTTGAATGTATATGTTGCATCTGTAATTATTTATACATTTGATTAGAAGTTATTGGTTCTAAATTATAAAGGTGAGTTACATTATAAACTATTGCAGTGTGCAATTTTCAATTTTCCTCTTAAATTATTCTGCTATACTAACTTAACCAAATTAAAGTGGATTCTGTGTAAGAATTCAGAGTTATTACAATGTAAAATTATAAATTAGTACAACTTACGGGAGAGTTAGCAGAAGTAAGGATTAAAAGTTATTACAATGTAAAATTATAAATTAGTACAACGTACGGGAGTTAGCAGAAGTAAGGATTAAAAGTTATTACAATGTAAAATTATAAGTTAGTACGACTTACAGTTGAGTTGACAAAAATCATAATTCAGAGTTGAGCAAACTCAAAAGCAAAACTTAAAATATTTAGTGTAATTGTCCAACTTAAAATTTTATCGAAGTTTGTTGCCTTGAGATTTTGAGTGCACCAAACTTTTCTTTATTTCCAGTGTAGTTTAGAGGTGAGAATTATCAATCAATTAATGTTCAATTCTTTAGGCTGAGGTTTAAAGACAGCGTCTTCAAATACAACAACTCCTTTTCTGTTAAAGCAAAGTGCTATTTACAGGTGAAGGTACAGGCTGCATGTTTAAAGAGGTAGAAACTAGATGACATAAGCCATTTGTACCAGCACTGAGTGTCTGCCTCGCCATTATTTAAGTGTGCATTTATGCTTTTGTTGGTTGTAAATTCATTATTTAATCCAGATGATGATGAGGATTTCTCATGATGTGTAGAAATAATTTAAAGCCTAACCAATGTCACAGCTGTTTCTGTCAGACATACGCTGATTGATTTCACCACCGAGACTGAATGCAGATGACACTGAGACACAACAACACGTGTTTATGGCTGAAAGACAACAGACATGAGGGAGCAACAACAACAGCTGCAATTTGTACATAAAGTCTTTAGGCTAATTAGTCTATAGACAGATGTATCATATCATCATTAGTTTAACTATATTGGTGGTGGGACATGAGTGATCGTGCCTTTGAAGTGGTGGCTCCAACAATGTGGACTTCCTATAGACCTAAGATCTGCGGTCTCTGTTGACGCCTTTAAAAAGCAGCTGAAGGCTAATTTATTCAAACTGGTCTTCATCTCACCACGTGCTGTTTGGTAATTAACAAACTGTAACTTTGGTGTGTTTTTAAAGGGAAACTCTATGGGTCTATGTTTTGCACTGTGTGTATTGTTATGTTTGTGCGTTGCTTGTTCATATTTTACTTGTATTTGTATTTTATAGTGAGTTTTTCCATGCAAATTACCTGTACAGCACTTTGTGTTGTTTTTAAATGTGCTTTATAAATAAATTTGACGTGACTTTTTCAAATTTTGGGGTTGAAATGACTAATAGTTACCATAAGTTTTGGAATTGGTCCAGTAGATCGCCTCCACCTCCGCCTCCGTCCTTTTTGTTTAACCAGAAACAGAAAGTCTCGCTCTGAAATCTCGTGAGAGGTTGAGTTGTTGCAGGAAGACAAACGAATCTTACTCTTTAACAAACGGTCTGTCTCTGTAGGGATCCTTTCCATAATGTTGCCAGACACTTCGAATAACAATCTGAGCCTGTCAGAGGCAAAAACAAGCACTTTTAGTGGATGAACTTTTCACAGGCGCAATTGCCCCAAAGGATTACATTGCAGCCATTACAGCCTGTTCGCAGATGCTGGCGGAAGTATCAGACTTACTGTTCTGGTAGCATTTTACAAACACATTTTTATTGATCCCTAACATCTGCTGTGTTCTTTCAGTAATAACAAAACTGAATTGCTTATTAGTGTCATTTATCAGTCACATTCCATGATGCCCATAAGCAGCAATAGATCTATAATCAGTGTTGAAGCAGCAGTCATCAGGCAGCAGGTGTTTTTTTTTTATGTTTTCCTGACAAGCAACCACTAATAATTATAATTATGGCTGTCTTTTTTCCGAAGCAAAGGTGGGAGTAGCAATACGTTCTTAGGGAGGAGGTTGGGGTAGATTGTTGGGCGGACAAAATGTCAGACTTTGACACCAAAGACTGCATCCTGTCTCCTACCAGCAGCTGACGTTAGTTTCTTTTAACCATGACCAAAATCTTTCCCTAACCTAATCCAAGTAGTTGTAGTTGCCTAACCTTAACCAAACCTCAACCATAGAGGTGGCAGAGCAGAAAGCACCGGTATGAATCCTTTTTCCAACTGTCAAAAGTATAGTTTTGAAAGGCACAAGTTCCTTCTGATGATGGAACTTGACCTCTGGGTTAAGTGACGATGGGGAAGCGAGGAAAATAAGAGAAATGAGATGCCCTAAGGATGCAGCCAAGGTACCAGAAACACTTTCCCACATTTTTTAAGGCTGGGCTTTTTTAAAAAATAAAAATCAATGTCACTGTTGCATGAGGAGAATGAGGAAAGTGTTGCGTCAGAGCCTTGTATGTCAAAATAAAGTAAATGATATAAGACTTTCCTTTTGCTTCCCACACACAAGAGTGCCTTGACATGTGGATAAGCCTGGCCTCACCAATCTCACTGCGCTACGATGCCTTTCTGTTGCACCACTTTCCTCAAATCCTTTCAGCACTGTTTTAATGGTGCCTCCTCTTCCTTCATGCTCAGTAGTGATATTAATAGTAGAGGTTAGTGGATTGCACGCTCACTGAAGTCAGGTGGCTGCAATAAAGATTACCCCATGAGTTGGGATTGCTTTATAGGCCTGTAAACACATTCATTGCAGTGTGGCATTTAGACATTTAAGAGCCATCTCAGTTGCATTTTATTTATTAAGAGGTGGATGTCCTTCACGGTGATGCATGTTAGCTTTTATAGCCTCAGATGGTTGTACTTTTGCAAACTCCAATTACAGATATCTGGTGGGGGTTGGATGTTCATGCAAACTTAAGATGAACCTGATCACTATAACAGTTCAGTATTGTGTTGATTGATAAATATTATTACATACATTACAACAGATATCTGGATAGTATCTGACTTTGAACACACTGCAGAGCAGCTAAACCTAGCTGAGCTAAAGTGCTTTATACAATCTGTGTGTGTGTGGGTCTGTGGGTGTGTGTCTTAGGGGGTGACAGATGATTAGGAGATGTGAAGGCACTGCAGTGAGCTTGCTTGGCCCCCTGGGAGATGGCTTGCTTCTCTGTGTTATCAGCCCACGTACTGAAACCATAGTCTGCCTCGCTCTCTCTCTCTCCTCTCTCTCTCTCTCACTCTCTCTCTCTCTCTGTGTGTGTGTGTTTGTGTCTCTCTCTCCTCTCTCTCTTTGCAGGATGCAAACTTAAATGCATCCTATACGAGAAGAAAGTCGGACTGTTTGTATATTGTGTGTGTGTGTGGGTGTGTGGGTGGGGGGGCAGTTGGTGTTTTGGAACTTATCTTAACATTTACACATTTTGAGAGAATAAATAAAACATTTCTTTTCATAAAAAGCCTCAGTTCAGTACACTAAGGGGTTTTGGTGATACAGCCTCTCTTGTTGTGGTATGACCAGTAGCTATTGATATTGCTTTGTAACTCTCCTTGAGCTACTGTTAGGCTACATTTTACATCTTGCAATTGTCACCTGTGGCCACAGTGGTTGCTGTTCAGCAAATGTTACGTAGTCTCACTTTTAGCCTAGATTAGCATAAAGACTGGAAGCAGGGAGAAACAGCTTGCTAGCTAGGTTAGCAAGGGAAAAAAAATACACCTATGAACACCTCTAAAGCCAACTTTTCTATCATATTTGTGTAACCCCTACATGAACGTGCATGTTGGAACTATATGTAATTTATCGTGAGTACAGGTTGTGGTATAGGTCTGTAAACCGACACGACTAGAGCTTTCTACCAAGTGTGGTCAGGGTTAAGATGTTACCAAATGTATGATACTACCACCACTGAATTTACCACACGTCTGTAACTCCAAACTTATCGACAGTCAAACTAACTGCAATCAGTAGTGGCTGATAAGTCTCGAGGTCTTGTCAGAGTCGGTTACTGTGACAAATTGGTTTGTCTTCGGGTTGGCTGACGTTGGCACGGGACCCCCTCCCATGAGGCCTCACCTCTGACACCCAGGCACACGTGGGCGTCTGTCGATCCTGTCAGGCTTCTCCTTTCGGGGTCAAAGGGCAAAGTGCTGAGATTAAAAGAGAAAGGGGAAAATGGGGACAAAGAGTGGGGAAGACGAAGAGACAGGGATGTTCCCTGCATCTGATATAAATTGCCACAAAATCTTATAAACCACATTTTATAAACAGACACAATCCCCACAAAGGCTTTATTTTATCAATTTGATAATGGAATAAATAAATAAATAATCATGTGACTGAGTTGCTCTACCATAAAAAATAAATCCTGCTGATCCTCCTATTGCAGAATGTCTTCCACAAAGCACGGCTCAGTATCCAACTAATCAGTGAAGGGTATCTGGCCATAAGTTTTACATACAGGACATCAAAGGCACCTTTTTCCATGTCCTTCATGGTATTGTCTTTATATTTGCTCTTGATCATTGCCAGCGAGGCAGCGTGTTAGCCCTAATGCGGACTACTGTGAGATGCCTCACGGCAGTAAGAGAGCATGTTCCCAGCATTAAGCCACGGTTAGCCTGCTGGGCTTTGAAGTCAAGACCCTTAGAGGGGTATCAGGTGGTGAATAGAGATTTAAACCAGTTTGTTTTAATTAAACTCTGTTCTGTACTAAAAACTATCGATACATGTTGTAGTTAAAGAATCAAGTTTGAACTCCTTCCTTTCTGCATTTTACATGTATAACTGCACGGCAGTGTTATACCTAAAGTACCTTGAAACAGTAGTTTTATTTCTGCTTTAGTAAATCCCCAAACAACTGGTACTACGGTTGTCAGTACTGAATAATCTGTAAATTATCTTTGTTACTCAATAACTTAATTGTCCGTAAAATGACAGAAAACTGTGTAAAAATGACCATCGCAGTTCCTCAGAGCCCAAGATGATCTTCAAATTGCTTGTTTTGTCTGACCAATCCAGAACCCAACATTTTTGTTTGCAATAATATAAATCACAGAAAAGCAGTGAATCCTCATTTTTCAGAAGCTTGAACCAGCAAATGTTTGGCATTTTTGTTTTATAAATTCATATCTCAATATGGGCTAGAAAACTATAAATTTGGCCTCAGTTTCAGCTTGAAGACTATACATTCCTAACAGACAGCCAGAGTTACACACTGGGAACACAGAAAAAAGAATGTGTTAACCTGGCAGGGTTTAACAAAAATATTCTGCTGGGTGCATTATGAGTGTTTTCGGAACTAGACACATATTAGGGACTAAAACTCAGGTGCATCAATTTTGACCATTCTTTTTTTAATGTCTCTTTTAAGTTCTCCTTTTAAGTACAACTTTAGACTTTTGGAGTACCCCTTTAATGAAGGTCACTTTGTGACATTGAGTCACATTTCATCAAACAAAAATAACACTTGCACAGATGTACATGTAAGTGCTAACAGCTTTATTGATTTTGAGACTTTTTTTTTAAAATCAAAAGCATGATTCTAATATTAAAACTGCACACAAGTCATAAACTTCCAATGTTTAGCTAGCATTGTGCCAAAAACTTGGATTACATCTTTAAGGCTGAAAACAGCTAAATAAAAAAACAGCAACCCTAATCGTTCTCTACAGTGTTCTAATTGCTGAATTTCTGGGTAATACCTCTAATATGTGAGCATTTTGTCTCTCTTTAATCACCTAGATGAGATCAGTAATTGGCTTTTTGAGGTGAGAGTGATGAGTATTTTCCAAAAGCCTGAGGAAAGAAAGAACAAAAACATCTCTTTAGATTTCCAGTAAAAGCAATTTTGTCTTTGTACTTCCTCTGTTGTGCCTCTGTGCCTCAGTTTGGTTATGGAGAAACAAAACCAAGTGTAGAAAGGGTGATGGATCATTTGTAGAATAGATTGATTGAAAAAGCAGAGAGAGGAGAGGCTCTGCTGCTCTGGCTGTGAACAACGTCGCCTGTTTAAGGATTCACAGCCAAGTTCAGTTGTAAGATTTGCTCCTTTTTATCTGCTCATTTCTGCTCACTCGTCTTCACTTGACACATAAAACAGAAAATCTAAGTCAAACTTCACAGATTCAGCTGCACACAAACACACTAATGTTTCATGTGAAGTCTGGGATAGTGTGGTGTCCCCAAGGGTGCTGGTGGGGATGTCATCTAGATAAATGTCCCCATTTACTGGCCTTCCTGCTTCTATTCTGCTGGGACACGGGTGCAGGGAGGGTACAGCGTGGGTGTTAGAGAGAAGAAGTGGATGGGTGGCGGTGGGGGGTGTTTTTCAGGACCTTCAATGCCGCTGCTGAGCTGAATGCAGCCAGCAGAAATGGTTGAGTCAGAGCTTAACCACATTAGAGCAGGAAGACTGAGGAGAAGCCTGTAAGAAGTGTTTAATCTCAGTCAAGAGAAACAGAAGTAGAGAGGGGGAAAGATAAGTGGAACTGCTAAGTGGACTTGTCGCAAAGCTCAATGCTACTATAAACACTTCTGTACATCGCTCACATGTCAGTCTGTGGGTTTACGTGAACTTAATTGTCAGCTTTCTGCAAAAGTAACCTGATTTCTTATCATCATTTAAACGTAAAACCCAGTTTCCCTAATCAGCATAAGGGATTAAAGGTTACACAAGATTTCTGGAGGAGAAACCTGATTTCTTGACCATATTTATGCTTAAATGGATTTCTGGCAGGGGTTTATGTGTGCATGACAAACTATTTCCAGTCAGACTAAAAGTTAAACCAATAAGTCCGAAAAAAATTTTTTTTTGTAAGGACAAAAAGGCTGCATCATCACACAGTATGGTGGTGGTGGATGGATGAGACAACAAAACACTGGACTCGGGACACGGGAGATTGCCCTTCATTTCCTGTCTACAACTGATAGTGTTGTTTTTTTTTAAGCATGACCACGATCGTCCCCTAACCTTAACAAAGTACTTAATTTAACCCAAACCATGATCATTCCCTAAACCTAACCAAGTCGTTGTTGTGCCTAAACCTAACCAAACCTTAACCAGAACGTTGTCACACTGTAAAACTGTAAAAACTGCAACTGTAAAAAAAATATATTTTTCAACAGGGATTAGTCGCTGTCATCAGAAAACGCTTCTCTGTGTCGTTCTAGAGGGCATGGACAAATGACATATTTTATTGTTTAATTTGGAGGAGTTCTTGTGGAAAAACTACCAGAACCCAAAGTGCATGAATTAATTCTAGAAGGAAAGAGATGCAAGTTGAGCCCACAGACCCTAATAGCTAATAGATAGAGAAGACAAAAGCTTAGAACCATCGTTTTCCCGCGCACTTCACAGCTCATTCTCTGTCTCCATTCAGTTCCACACAGGTTGTTGACATACTGACACACAGGCTGGAGAGAAGGCCTGAGACTTGGATCCTGGGATGGGGCTTAGTTACCAGTTTTTAGTCCACAGTTGTTCTCTGCTTCCCATAGATTTGAGGAAGATGCTGATCAGAACTCATGAAAGTCATCACAGCACCTTTGATTCACCCTCTAATGTCAGCTCTCTGCTGATACCTTTTTAACCTCTTCATTATACGTTTACTTTGGGGACACTTTGTTGTTGATGTGGTTATAAGCACTGCTACCCAGGTATACCATGAGGCCATCACAGCTCTCCTTGCGTTACAGGAATAATACAGGAATAACCTTTTTTGGAACCTGATAGTGTTTTTTATGATATATTCAGATTTCTCTCTTTTTACATTCATTGATCCTGTCTGTACTAATTTCAGTTTTCATTTTTGCTAATTATGCTCACTGGGAGAGCCATAAAGTTTTGTTGATGGGATCCCAGGAGTGTGGTTGTTTCTCCTGGTAATACAGTGTGTTATGCATACACATATTTCCTTTTTATCTGTGTTATTAGCAAAACCATTCCTGCACCTCTAAGAGAAACGTCCTCAATGATTTGCATGGAGGGTGCTAACTATAGGCATATGAAACTTGTATTTTCTGACATTGATCTCTAATTGGAAACAGATTATCAGGAGAGTCCCAACATTTAAGCATTGTACTAAAAATGTGTAATTTATCAAGCATTCTGTGACGGATTGTAAGGAAGGTGTTGAGCATCAAATATATGATAGCAGGAAACAGGGCAATGGAGGGACAGAGCTGTGACTGAATGCCTTTTACCAATCACAAATAGAAGCAGGCTGACTGTCCACAGAGGGAGACCTGAAGGCCATGGCAACCTCCATATGTCTTTTTATCGTTCTTTTATTCAGTGGTTCTTGTCAAAAGGATCCAAACAAATTGTCATCAAAGCTGACAGGACAAGGCAAGTAACTCACTGTAGAGTCTCAGAGAGAAGAGGTGAGTGGTAAAATAAAAAACTCTTAAAACCTCTAGGAAAGCTACCATGTCAATACCTTGACTCACCTTTTTTTCTTTCTGTGGAGTCATTAAAGTATAACATTATGTCATTTTCTCCATAGAAACAGGGAAAATAGATGCAGAATGAATTGTCAGGGGACGTCCATAAGCAGCTTCTGAAATAGCAGCAGGTCTCTGCTCCTGATAACTCTGCTCCAGTGGTTTTGTGCACTTCAAGAGACTATCCGCCACTGTGAAGTGCCCTTACCGAGCATGAATCACTGTATCCTGGCTAACTGCCTGCTCAGACTTCTTGCAGTGTAGGAGGCACTTCCAGATGCAATTTGCCAATTGCTGCCGAGGCATCAGTGACTAAGCTGAACAGAAATGTTGCCCACATTTTCCCACCCTCTGCTGCCAGGTATTGTGATTCAAATGCAAATTAGCTAATTTACTCTCATCATACAGTATGAGCGATTGCAGCATAAGCAAATCTGTTGCAGAATGGACCCTTCATGTAACAGCATCTGTGACTGTCAGCTCTGATCAGTTCCACTTCCACAAGTGTCTACTCCTACTCTTTACAGTACAGGACAATACAGTGCATTTTCTTCCAAGCCCTCTCTGCTGAATTACACACGATGGTGCCTTCAAGGCCCTCTGCCACTGCAAATGGCACTTTGATAAAGTGGTGCCAAGTGCAGAGGCAGGACTCAAAATCCAAAGTGTGCTCTATAATTGTTCAGGAAGTGAGGGATGGGAGAGGAAAAAGAAGGTGAATGCTGATGAGCCATCAGTGGACTCTGATATTCACAGTACCGCTCTCGTGGAGAAAGGTTGTCCACTCTGAGTAAAAGCGTCAGTTCATATAAATTACCAAAAACACATATTCTCCCACTAACCCTGCATGGTATTTAGTCATCACATGGCTCATGGGTCATGAGTCTTGGGTAGTCACGACACGAATTAAATTGTGGAAACGAGCAGTAGAAATCAGTTTCCTTCCCTGGGCTCGGCACACCCTTAGAGATATTGTGAGTAGCTCAGACATCCCAGTACAATCGCTGCTTCATCGTATCAAACAGAGCCAGTTTAGGTGGTTCGGGCATCTAATCCAGTTGCCCCCTGAACACCTCCCAGTAAAGGTTTTCCAGGCACATCGAACTGGTAGGAGGCCAGGGGGAGGCCCAAAACAGGCTGGAGGGATTACATATCATATCTGGCGTGGGAGCGTCTCAGGATCCCCCAGGAGGATATCTAGAGCATGGCAAGGGAGAATGATGTCTGGGCTACCTTGCTTAGCCTGCTGCCACTGTGACCCGATCCTGGATATGTGTCAGAAAATGGATGGATGAATGGATGGTTGTGGGATATCTGTCTTCGAGATTTTTGCCTCCACCCCAATACAACGTAAGGGGAAGTGACTTTCATTTGTAATGCTCAAAGCATTGACTAATTACGTTTAAATAAATAAACTGCTGGTTCTCTTTACAAAAACAGTGCCTCTGTTACTTTGGATAATCCACAGACCTCACTGCCAGAAGTTTTCATCTGGACTATTTCTTTGGTAGAAAGTTTCAAATGAGACACACAGCGAGGTATGCATAGTTTTCTCTCTATAGTCCGTCATAAACCTGTCAACCATAACACCTCTCTGTAGACACTACAACTTGTTTGCCCTTTCATGCTTTGTGACCAGTGTGGTTGACACTTCTGCTACTCTCATCCTAAGGCCAAGAGAGGTTCATCAGTCATCTTTTTGCTTTCACTATCAACATAGGTTCACACTTCACTCTGCATAGCTGCCATTTTCTGGAGGCATTCACAACTGAGGAGCATTCACACTAACGGACTGAGTGTTAAAATCTGTTTGTCTGACTTTGTGACTGTCACAGCCAGATCACGACAGGGCCACAAATGTCTTGAAAGGACGGCGGAGGCCTCATAGTAGCAAGGTAAACATTCCCACAGGCATTTTTGATCAGAACAATGTTTTTTCAAAGTTGCCTCACAACTCTGCTGCAGCTTCTCTGTTTGCAACATGTGGTAGATATCTGGAAGACATACAATATCATTCTACATTCCATTCTGCAGTCAATAAAGCCAGGCTTTGACACAATCAGGCCAGAGCAGATGGCCATAAAGCCTTTGTCCTGGGTACACCTGAGACTCCCTGAGCTTTATCATCCATAACCATTGCACTGCTGTAAAAAAGTAGGGAAAATAAACAGATAGATGGCACCGACATGTTGCCTGATCTCTCAAAAACAGCTGCAGTCAAGCAGAATGGTCAATTTTAAACGAAGATGCGAGCCAGATAGAGGTCAGTATTGATGACCTGTCCATGTGTGAAGCAGATGGAAGCACCCCCGTTTCTTTTTTTAGGATCATACCTCATTGGTTCATAACAACGTCACACAGAGACGTGTCATGAAACTTTATTTCTGCACGTTTACCATTCTTAAGCATAAAGCATAAAAATGTGATCGCACTTGTTGAAAGCGCAATCCGTCAGGTGGTATTTATGATGCCTTGCTTTTAGCCACTGTAAATCAGCGTTAAAGCTAATGGTGGCCGTCTCTCAGCAGTATTTTTTAACATTAGTCATGGCAAGTACCTTTGCTGCGATAAATCAAAAGCTCCCATCTCCTGCTAATCCCCTGCTCTTTCAGAAAGAAAGATAGGCAAGCTCAGATCGTTATGTTCGCTCATGACCCGAGCTTTAACCCACTCCGGACAAAATTGGACCCAAATTCTTTTGGGATGCAGCTATTAACCCCAGTGAGCGATACCCTGGCAAGGAAGCAAATTGCCTCATGCTTCATCACTCTTGTCAGTGGAGGGGCGGCGTTGTAATGCAATGCAGATTTCTCAACCTTGTGTGTCTGTGGCAGTGCAGCACGTTGCACAGATGATCGAAAGCTCTGACACATTCTCCACAGGCAGATACGGGTCAATTCTCTGTCTTGTTGGAGGGACTCTGGCTTCCTTCCCGAGTGACCCCCAATTGCTAGTCGGGCTCCCTGGGACATCTGTATGTAAGCCAATCACTGATGAGCCTTGTCAAACAGTCTGGCCGTCTGGCTGTTCGGGCCTGACTCAGACTGACGGCATCTGTCTGCCTCAGCATCCGTCTCCCTGCAGAAATCAGACCTTCAGCATGTCAAGGCGCATCCAGCTACTGTATGTCCACTGGCTCGTCTTTAACATGGCAACCGCTCTGCTCTACCATTAGCTTAGATTGAACCTGTTTCAGACTATTAGCGTACTTCTTGACAGCAGATACCTCTTGACACGCACGCACGGGGAGGAGAGACATGCCTTGAAGGATACACTTCTGTCTGTCACGTCTCAATCATAACACATCACCAGCTAACATGTTGAAGAAGTTATCAGAAATTCATTAGAAACCTGTTTCCTCATATCCATTCTCATTCCCCCCTTCTCTATACTTTGGTATTACGTCTCGTCACACGTCCCCTTGACACTCTCGATTTGTCTTCTCTGAGACGTTAGGCGCTGGGAGCAACCTTGACATATTAGGACATTAAATCTGAATCAGCACCTGTCGCCGGCCTAAAGTGCTTCCACATTCTCTGTTTTCTCAAGCGCATCAAGGAAAATACAATTTCACCCGCAGTGTCTGTCTCTGTCACATCCACTCTCGCAGACACTTCCATGTCTGCCTTTCTCTCCCCTTTCCTGTCTCTTGTTATTCCACTCTGCTTTTATACCTCAGTATTCTAGTAGTTTATGTCCTTCCACTATTATTATTTCAGCTGTATGGCCTGTACCAAATGGCTTGTGTCTGTCGCAACTTGTTTAAGCCTTTGTATATCAGAATGTTTCTCCATCCATGTCAAGATTATGATGTTTGAGGGTAAGATTCTGGGAGTTATTTTCCTGGACTGACTGGCATTGACATATCTGAATGAAATACGGTTTTGTACACATTGTACAAAATGAAGGGTAATATCAGTGGTAATGGTTTGTTTGTGTGTGTGCCCTGATGCCCTACTTTTCTGCAATTGTGTAATTTTGTTAGGACTGAGGGCTACACTGAGTGCAATAGATTCAATTTTAGTCACTTTTTCATTCAACCCTTCTCCCCTCTCCTCCTCCCTGTGCTCTGCCATCCCCCCTCTCATCTGCTCCCCACTCTGTTTCAAAGTAATTATTCCTCATTAATCTACAATTGCTCCCTACCAGTCTATTAATCCAAAGGTCTGGATGGCAGACAGTACAAAATGAGCTCTCCTCTTAACTCAACATCGTTATTCTCGCCTGTAAGGTGCTGGGGTTGCTGACTTTCCATACCAACCCCCACCCAACCCCTAAATTAGCCTTATTAGTGGTGCAACATCTTTCCATTGCCCCCTCACTCCTCCCCCCTGCTTTGCAACATTTTCAGTTGACTTTTTTATGTTTTTCACATAACCACAAAATACTTTGTCTAAAAGATGTGCTACTAGGCAAGGTTTTTAAAAAAATACACCAGCCTCATCTACTTGAATCTCATAATTATTTAATTTGCTTGAAGGTCAGTCACCGCCTTACCCACAGCTCGAAACAAATAAAACATTACAACAACAGAGTGCTCCATCCACAGCAAGCTGGGCTTATGACTCACATCTCTTTGGTATCATTTGGTTTTTGTTTGAATGTTCTACGCAAGCTGACACGTCAAAACCCCAGTGTGTTTCTAGTTGTTTCCATCATTTGACCAAAATTGCCCAACACCTTTGGTCTTTAACACCAGGTGGATGTAAAGAAGCAGCCTCCATGGTAACAGACTCTTGGTAGTGAGGGGTAATGAGGACAGAAAGATAGGGCACGAAGTGTGAATAGTCAGTGTCCAGATGTTGAGATGTGTTTCTGGGCATAAAGCCCACCCCAACCCAGGTCACTCATTACACTCCTGCTAATGAAGGACTATAAATATGTAACAGGGAGAAGGCTTTGCAGACCTCTGTGTTAAACAGAGATTACCACTAGTTTGTTCAACAATGTCATGTACAGCAATACAGTGGATGTGCACTCTAACAGACTGTGTTGTGCATTGGTCAATGCATGTTGGTGAAATAGTTTGATTATTTTACATTATCCAACAACTTACATTCTTAACCATTTTTACAGTAAAGGGACAGTATTGTATTATAATTTTACTAGTCATTATAACAATGGCAGTCATTGTATTAAAAAATAAGCATACTGTATTGTATAGCAAAGGGCCACACCATGATTTCTGTTTTATCTCATTAATTGCAAATTGCATACAGTACTTTAAATCACTGCTGACCATTTTCCAAAGCAAAAGTTTTCTGATTAATTCTTCTTCTATGCAGCTACTGGTTTCACTTGAGATACAGTTAAAGCTGCAGTAATTGATATTTTTATATTACCAATGGATCAAATGACTATGTGTAATGTGAAACTAGCTGGTGAACATACTATCCTGGAGCATTTCGCTGCTAGATTTGTTTTTTTTTTCAAAAGTTGATAGAGACCAAAACAGAGCTAAAACAAGAGTGAATGTTTGACTCATATTCACTGATGTGTCATCAACATGTTCGCCATAATAACTTTATACGCTAATGCCGGATCTTTTGTTTTTAGCTTGTTGTGGAGGTACCCTGCCACCACTTGGCCAAAGAAAACAATGAATACAGCTTTAAGACTTATAGGAACATTTGCATTAATGTCACACACACATAAAGCCCAAAGACAATGAAAAGCAAACATGGACATCATTAAAAGAATAGTCTGAATTTGGTTCTTGCATTAAAAAAGTTGCTGTTTGCTGTTTCAGATGTTTGAGTTTCCTCACAAGCAGTTTCAAGTCTCTATAAATTGATTTTTAATATATTTATTGGCATGAAATGAAGGTAGGAAATCAACCTCAAAATGTATGTTATGCTTTGAAATATGGTCAACAGGAATATAAAGCTGAATCATGGTTATGGTCCTGTGAAATATGTGTTTATGTTTGACAAAGAGAATAGAAAAGATATGAATCCACACTCAAAATTACCAAATGTTTATCATTCGAGGAACTGAATCTGACTGCCCACTGTTTTTTACACTTACACCCTGATGATCCAGCCTCTCAGTGGACCTCTACACACCAGGCCTAGCAGGCCCTTACTCCATCCACAAGTGGGTTTTTGAGATAAGCACGGAGCTCTGGCTGCTAACACAGCCATCAGCACTAGATCTGTCCATGTCCTCTAAGTGATCCCGGGTTAAACACCGCGCACAGGCCGCTGAGGAAGATGAAAACATGCGCCAGCTCACCGCGGAGAAATAGCTCACCCCTGCTATGCCACTCCATTTTCTCCAGCTGTATCAGAGCACTCTGGGAGAGCTGATTGCTGAATGGCTTGGCAGGGCTTCGGGTGTGTGTGCGTCTCATTGTGTGTGTGTGTGTCTGCGAGTGGTTGATGTCCCACTGCGCGAAGGAGTAAATCCTCTCATCCTTAACCAGGCTGACGTGCTAGCTCATCATTCTCTTTCATCAAGACCTCTTCTTCCAGGCTCCCTCCTGTTGAACCCTCAAGCCTTGGCTAAATGCTGCAGCATCTCCTTTCCTGTGTGCTTTGGATTGCTTTCAGACTTAGCCCCAGAATGCTGTCAAAAGATGCACACACAAAAAAAAGCGAATGCAAATACAGTAGATGTTCCATTCACAATCTTTAACCTCCTCCTCAGTTAAATTCAGTTTCTTTATCCATCATGATCAGTATTGCTGCCTAATCTCCCTTGCTTGCATTATGTGGTTGAGGAGAATGTTTCCTGGATTAGTCTTTCCTCTGTATATTCCTGACAGGAATTTGACACATTAATTACCCATAAGCGATCATCTCTCTTGAGCCTTGCAGAGCTGAAACCTGTGCCGTTTTTTCAAAGCCCGTCACAAACAATCACCTTCACTCTGCTGGATTGGTGTGACTGAGCCGGACTGGAGAAACAATCCAGCAGCCAGCGATCAATCTCAAACACACAAAGCAGTCTGTACCTGCTCTTAAAGCTGCCAGATTTGGGGATTGGCCAGTACTTCATTGCTAGCCTGAGGCTGTTTTTGCATCGTAGTTGCACTGACAGGTTGTCCAGCCATTTCTTATTTGTCACCGAGCTCAGACCCTGGACCACAAAGTGGTAATATGGTGAACAGAGAGCTGATATAATGCCTTAAGGGCAGTTTGAGAGAATAAGCAGGTCGCCCTTTCCCGGGCTTTTTGCAGATTTAATCTTCTTCTGTCAACACAAAAGGTTTTTCATAGAGCTGCTGTTGTGTTAATATGCAGGATAAGAAGAGTTTGGTGAAATAGAACCGAGAAAAGTTATAAAATCTGATGAACTATCAACATATTGTACATGCAGCAGGCTTTTTTAGAGGTCCTATTCTCCAAATCATTACCATAATGCCTTTTGCTATTGATATTATGTGATTCATGAGACCATTGCAAAAGGAAAATTACCATAAAAATGTTTCTAAAAGTTTCCTTTCTAAATGCTACTTGTTCTTGTTTTTGTCTGCCTGCTTTCAGATCTACTGACTATGGCACGACCTACACCAAACTCAACCTGATGCCAGGGACAACCATCGTGGTGACCAGCTTCTACATCTGCCCGACCAACAAGAGAAAGGTAGGCGGATGAATCCACTGATGAGCCGAATATTGTGGTTCCCATGAGCTCGCTGAAATGTACTACGGTGTTGCTCCTCTAAAGCTTTGCACTGGTGTGTTGCTGAAAGAGTGAGCTGGAGGCCTAAATTAATATTTACACTGGCAGGCTGGGTAGGAATTACAAGACATCTAGTTAAAGATGTGTGATTTGAGAAAATAATCCACTGACTAAAGACAAACTGCTGGTTAAAATTAGATAGGACACTCCGGCGTGGAGGCAAAAAATCAATTATTATTCTACATATTATTTATAAATGGCAACTACAGTGTGATTAAGATTAGGGAACGATTGTTGGTATGGCAAGTATGCTATGGTTAGGTTATAGTAAAGGTACACAATTTAATATTGTACTTCCATGAAGTTGGGGACTTGCCATAGATAGATTAAGATGATAAAGGTCAAAGAAGATAAATGGTCAAAATTGAAGCAGCAGAGGCCTAGCTATCCTGACCTTTAACCCCTAGTGTGAGTCATGCCCAGAAAATATGGATCCTACAATACTACAACGGGAAAGCCTCTTTTATTAGACTCCCACTGCCTATTAAACGCTCACATCTTTCAAACTCAATGTTCCCAATTTGTTCCCCTCCGTCTCAAATTGAAACTGAGATTACCTTGATGACATCATTACAGTTATTTTCTCAGACTTTACGAAGCTCCTCCTGAGCCACGGAAGACATTATACAAATGTTTTCACAGGCTGTATAGTACTCCTCATGAGAAGTAAACTGAACCTCATGTGTTTAATTAGTGGAGCGCCCCTTTAAACACATGAGATTAGGGGAAGACATCACGTGCTTCACACCCAGCCACATACAACACCCTCTGGCTCCATGCACCACTCCACATGTTCCAGTTATTCAGTCAACAGACACCTTCTGAACTCCAGTGAATTTCAAAAAGTAGGCAGCAGATTAGCTGAAGCGAGAGCCAAGAGGTACAGTAGGTGACTTATGCTGAGATTGCGACTGGATTGCCAACTGTGTCGGCTTGTCTAATTGGCAGGAGTTATCGCCGGGGTCCAGGGTTCTTCCAATCGATGAAGAGATAAAGGGAGATTAGATGTAGTCACTTTTCTCACTTTCTGTTCCAGTCCCCACTCCAAATGTCTGCGCGGGATCTGCCATCTCATCTTCTTCACACACACACACACACACACACAGACTAGTAGAGGGCCAGACAGCATGAGAGCATTTAATTGCATGGGAATGGAGTCATCTTAATTTCCCTTAGGGACAGAAAGAGAGACAGATAGAAAGAGAGGAAGGGGGGAAGAGAGTGACTGGCTGTGAGAGTGTGTGTGTGGTGACAGTAGGATGTCTGGTAATATGAGCTGGGGATCAAGCTGCTACTTAAACATACCTCCAGGCCTGGCAAGAGGGGAGTGATGGAAGCTCAGGTTTGATGCATCTTGCTGGAGTCGGTGTGGAGGTGTCTGCGTGTGTTACTGCTGTTGCTGCGAGAGTAGGTGCGTATTCTTGTGTGATAGGCAGTAGATGTAGGCTGTGTCTGTGTAGGTTTGTGTGGACTTTGTGTGCACAGTTGGTCATCAAATGCTTTGATCCCTCCAACTAAAGGGAGAGGTTGCTTTTCTACTTCCAGTATGCAGCCATGTGCGTACTTCCTTTTTTTCAGCGTCCAAATTATGAGCGATCACGTTTGTTAGGTACCCCTACACACATACAAACACACACACACACACACACACACACACACACACACACACACACACACACGTGAGCACACTTTGATCAATACTGCTAATCACATCAGAAAACAGAAAACCAGAGGGTCTGTAAGCTCTGTGAGGGGATTACACACAGTGTGAAGGGATCACAAGGAAAAGGTGTGAGGGCCCTCGGGTAATCAATAGGACTTGAGGCAATTAGAGAGAGGTGAGTCTTCAGACGGAGACAATGTCACCCTCTCTTTCTCTCTCTCTCCATCGCTTCATTGAGAGCTCCAGTAAAGATCTGCTCAAGACCCTTTGCAGGAGAGAGCTCCCAAAGACCCTTGACACACTTCAACGGCAATGGAGTCGTAAATAAACGTTGAGACTGGAGGCTCAGCGCACTCTCCCTCAGCAATTTTCTTTAACAGCCATCTCTAAAGGGCTGTCAGCTGGGCAAGTGTTTGCACAAGTCTGTTTTCTTGTTGTTGATTGCTCAGTGAGAGGTCTAAATGAAGGTTCAAGTATATGCTAAAAGTGATTTTAGAGCAAAAAGCTTCCTTTCTAATGTTACATATCTGATGGATCTTTGCCAGATATCACAGAAATAAAGGCAGTTCTGTGAGATGTTGCAACCACATCAGTAGCTTTTAGCACTGAAGCTCCCCTCACTGGTGATTGAGAGAGACTGTCCTACGTGGGTTTAAAGCATGTTCCCTAACCTTAACCAAGTAATTATTTCAACCCACACCGTGATCTTCCCCTAACCAAGTTGTTTTTGTGTCTAAACCTAACCAAACCTTAACAATAGTGATATCACATCATAAAACCGCAGTGTATTTTGAAGTTGAAGACATTTCTTGGTCCATTAACGGCTTATCCAGATCTGAGCCCCGTCCAGGTGCTATTTTTAAAGACATGCACTCTGAAAACACATTATAACACTTCCATAACATCTCTACCTCAGCAATTCTCTAAGCAGCAGGGCATCACCTGGAGAAGCGCCGTCAAGCTCAGAGGGCATCAAACTTCCTTCTGAGCTGGTGTCCTCAATTATGTCCTCGGCCACTAGTCAGCATGGCAGCTCCTCTGGGAATACTGCTGAGGACTTCCTGCCTGAAGAATCATGTTTGATGCACGGGGAAGTGTTTTCTGCTCCATGAAAGAGGTCCAGTGGACTGTTTTTTTGACAGGGCTTGAAAGAGCGGGAAAGGTTATTAAATGACACCAAAGGCTCTCTAGTGCCTGGACTGGTCATTCTTATTCAGCTCTTCAAGTTCTACATAATTAGTTATACTCTGGTAAAATATTTTTATGATGTATTTGAGTACATAATAAAATGTGAGGCGCCACATTTCAATAATCCTCTGTGATTATGGAATATTAGCATTCAAATTTGACACTTTATATGATGTAGGCCCACATCACACTCAGCCATAGAAAGATGAAGATATTACATTCCCCTTGTTTATTTCAGCACACCACTCACGTATAGGCACTCCTTTCCTTTATTGAGTCATTAAGTCTGGAAGGACACAGAGCATGGAAGAAGGAAGACATAAGCAAAGTTCTAGTTGGATTGTAAAGTTAAAAAGTGACATATCACAGTATTCACTTAATAAGTGAGCACAACACTGACAGAACCCAAAACATTTGCTGTAAGAGAGACAGAGAGAGACACATCAACCACAGGCGATAGAATCTGTCTGCAGGATGGGAGAGTTTAAACATTTCTTTATACACAGAGTGAAGAGGTCAGAAGAAGAGATAAGGACTTAACAAACTGGCTTAGGGCATTCGCCTTAACTGGCTCTTTTATTGCAAATACTTCAAATCTTTATCAGCCTTTGAAGTTTTTTATGAAAATTGCTAAGTTACAAGATCAGCAAGAATAGGGTGCAGAATGATTAGTAATGTCTGTTTTATAGAAACTGCTCATGTACTCTCACAGTCCCAGAGGTTGTCGTTTTAATAGCTTCATTAATTCTATCTCAGAACAAAGAGAGGAAACATACTGTATAGATAAGTGAGCCAAGACGAGACCCCTCACCCTCTATGTGCACTCACTGCTGTTTTCTTTGGGGGGTTTTAAACCTACAGTAGTCGATTAAGATCTCCCACCCTGGAGCATTTTCTCTGTTTGTAAGTTTTGTTGAAAATTTAGAAATGAGACCCTATTGCAAGAAATGTGCCTTGATGTGTCTCCAAACCACTGTGAATTATGGTTTAAACACCCTGTGATTATGGATTAAGTTTGACTTTCAGTAGAACGTCTATTTCTACAGCAGGAACTATTCCAATACAACCTTAGTTAATGCAGTAAACTACAATTTCTGTTTGAAATGTAGCGAAACCGATGCATAAATGCTACAAAGCAACAACTCCTTGGACTGCAGCAAAAACAAATTGACAGTAGTTTCAGAAATGCCTTTAGTCACCTACTGAGATGGTAAAGAAAAAGAAGCCAGAAAAGAACAAAGTGACAAGGAAAAGATGAGTAAACAGACATGAGTAAAAAGGTTTCAAAAAGAAGTACAATGGGAAAAAGAGTAATAGACTGAATGATACTGCAGATTTACTGCCAGCACTTCGGTGATTGGCAGTTCAAAGAGCTTCAAAGAGAAAGGCAAGATATTCAGATGTGGTCACATTATGTTCAGATGATATCCCTATGATGAAGAACAATTTTTGTAATTTCCTATTTTCTCGTGTGACTGACAGTGAAATAGCTGTCTGCTTGTCTCTCTACGATCTCTTTCTGACTGTCAACTGTGTCTCCTGCTTTCCATAAGGAAAAATAAACCATAATGGTAGCTGGATAATTTTCTCTGAAGCAAATGTGTCTTCTTTGTTCAGTGTTATCATAGAGGAGAGGGCCTTGAAAGTAATTATGAACAAAAAGATGGTAAAAGCAGTTCAACAGTAACAGAAGCATCTCTTCTACTTATGTTTAATCTGGTTTAAACTCAAATCAATTCTAATACTAGTTTTTTATCAAAACAAAACCTATAAAACAACTAACTATAGGATGCAACCCTATTGCCAGAAAAGAACTTTGATATTGGACGATTCTGCAAAACCCAGAATTACACTCATATATTTTTAAAACTATCTTTTAAAACTTAAAATTCTCATTTTTTTACAGTACCTGTGCAAGGCAGCTACAGTATGGTTACGGTTAGGAAAAGATCATGGTCATGGCAAATATTGTTTAGGTATGGTTAGGGTTAGGCAACTAAAACACTTGGTTAAGGTTAATAAAAGAAAAACCATTAAAGGGGAACTCCACTGATTTTACATATCAAGCTGTGTTTAAGTTGTCGAGGCTACATTAGCTGCTGCTAGCATAACACAGCCAAATCGCTATCTAAAAGTAACCAACAAAATGACATGCTGGAAATGTTTTATTCAAGTGCCGTTAGGAATTCCGAGACGCCTTACCACCTTTTTTTTTTTTTTGGTTGTGTGTCGTTGTAACTTCAGACCCCTGTCAATGCCAGCATGCCATTGGACGCCTGTCAGTGTATTTGGGGTTAAATTTCATTGTAGCTGAACTTTGGCTATAAAAACCTTGTGGAAGATCAGCTCAGAGTGCAATGTTATGACTCATGCAGCTGCTCAGGAGACGTCCCTGTGCTATGTCCCACTTGCGTGTTTGGTGTGAAAGCAGGATTACACAGATATCTGTCAATGTCATTGTTGGACAATTCATTTGGCACAAGCTGTCACTTACCATTTTTTCAAACCAGACTTTCAAAAACTCCTCTTCCATTTTGAAGTCTTTTTTTCATTTATGCTACTCCCATTTCAAGGCCATTTCGGAGTTGCTGACACTTAAGATATGCCAGCCGTGATGCGTCCACCCTGGCTCCTTTCTGTGTGATTAATCGTCAATAATTCAGCAGGTTTACCGACATACTTTGGTGGAGCACTTTGCTCTCAGCCTCTGGGGGTTTAACCAAGTGTTTGCCCATATTCTTTTTGAGAGACTTGCCTGTGTGAAAACACTTGGAAATAGAAAGTTAAGCTAGTCTCTTTTGTATATGAGCCTCATACTAATGTCTCTGAAGAGCTGAGTTGAGCTGTAGGGCATCAGCAAAAATTGTAGGTTTTCCTTCCTCTTGAAACAAAAATAAACATACGCAAAGTGACCTTTAGACACAGCTTGACACAGAAAAGCATGTATTCCACTGCTGAAAGCTAGGCCATCTAAACCACAGTGTAGCCACATGAGAACCAGCCATTCCCCTGTTGTTTCCTCTTCCTCCTTCCTCCCTCTATCCCTGCAGCCATGTCATCTGTACCGTAGAGAAGCCGTCTTTCCTTTATCCTCAGCCCAGACACTGATCTGGGACCTGCGCACAGGCTGATGAGGAGACTGGAGCATACGTATGGTGCAACCTTGAACCGAGGACAGTCCAAGGCAAAGTTAGACCACAGAAGCTAACGCTAATACTTGCTGGAGGGTTATCAACTTTGGGTTCCACTACAGAGGTTGGGTCCTCCCACACAGTCATATAAAAACTGTGTTCTACTTCTGAGTCTACATGATTCATTTGAAGCATCTGGAAGACAGGTCTCAGTCAGAGCGTCAGGAAGCAACTGATTTCAATAAGACAGAATAGTTCATATCATCATGAGCCACAGAGAAAGGTTCAATATTGGACTTTACTCAAAAGTATACACTTATAGGAAGGCACAACTGCCACAGTTCATGTAGTTTCTCTGGGAAAACTAGATATTAGACACAGTGTGAGACAGACATAATGCATGTGAGGCAGCAGGCACCAGGTCATGGTGGAGCTAGGTTTTCCTTATGTTATGACACACCAGATGCTGTGCTCTCCCTGTATCTTTCACAGCTTATCAGTTGTCCCTGTATCAGCAGTGTGTTTGTCTCAGGGTACAAACGAACACACAAAGAATAGCAGACAATAGTTCAATCTTCCTCACTGACTGAGACTAACTATGAAGAGGCATCAGACATAGAAAAAAACCCATGATAACAGACCTCAAAGCATTTCATTGCCATCTTATTTCTGAAATATATTCGACATATTGTATTTCTGGATGAAACAGGATGTAGGGAAGGTGCATAGAGGTGTGTCCCAGGAGAGTGAACACCAAATACACTATGTTATGAAGTAAAATCAGTAAAATGTGATATTTTAGAAGTAAAAAAGATGTGTTTTGATTAACACAAGAAAATAAAAATAAAAAAGTCAGTTGACACATACATTATTAGTATGGAAAATGGGTTAGTTGAAAAAGTTATTGTTCATTTCATTGGGTTTTGAGAACCATGGTTTATAAGTGCATGGACTAGTAATAGCAATGTTACCTTGTAGCAGTAAATTAAATTACTACAATCTAACTGACACACAGCAAACCTAGCTTGGTTAAAGTTAAAAGTACTAGCAAACAGTTGCCTATAAACACGGAGCAACATTCTGCATTTTCAGCATTTTGGAGTTGTGTTTCTGGCCACCTGATAAATGTTAGTCCAATATTCCCTCTCCTTTTAGCTCTGTTTTTGGTCTCCACCAACTCCTAAGAAAAATATCTAGTTCCATAGCTGCTAAATGCTCCACTGTTTTCACAAGCTAGCTGCTAACGGAACAAGCTGCAAACATTAAATTCACATATCATCACGTTCTAAAGTTATTGATGTGCAAAGTTGCCTATTTACATATCCAGCAGACACAGAGTAACATTAGCATTCATTTAGAGTTGTGTTTCTGGCCACTTGACAAACGTACAAGTCCAATATTCACTCTCCTTCCAGCTCATTTTCTTCACTAACTCCTGAAAAAGAACTCATGGATTAGCTGCTAAATGCTCCACTATGTTCACTTGCTAGTTGCTAACTTTGTCTGACTGACGTTTGGTGCTAGGCAGAGAGGTACAGTGGGTGTAACAGAGCTTCTTCACTGAAAACAGCTGGCTGCTGCAGCTGGAAATGAGGATGATGAGGGTGGTGAGACTGAACCAAAACAGTACAGTTAAACCAAAACAATGAGCTGAAAGATGCTAAAGATCCATATAGCTGAGGGGAGCTGTAGAGTGCACACACTCCACATAATCATTTGATCCATTGTTGAATATTGTTGTATAAAAACATTAGTTTGTGCAGCTTACAACAATGTTAGCACTGCTTAGTTTACAACAATGTTAGCACTGCTTAGTTTATGGGGCTCTAGGCAAAATCTACAGTACGTAAGTTACCATTTGTACTCTGTTGTTCCCACAGTTCTTGATGGGTATTTGGAGGTGACAGGGTACATACGCCTTGCACAGAGAATTGAAGGAATGGGGCCCAACAGCTCATTTTAGCCTCAGGGCTACCTAGCAGCTTCATCTGGCCTTGTTTCTGTCTTTACATTGGCAAGACATTCACCTTGAAAATGCTGATGTCCTGCAAGCTCTACTGTTGCAATTCCTTCTACTGTGTCAACTCTGTGTCTGACAGTATATTCCATCCACAATGCTACTGCTACAGGTCTCTGCAGAGCATGGTAAATCATATTGCAACAGTCTATTCAGATTGTAGCATAACATTAGCTGTGATCATCTTTGACCTAGCATTGATCGCAGCTATTGACCCATATGCTCCGTCCAGCTGGGCTCTTGTGTTTGTCCTCCTGTGCCACGGCAGAGGCTCACAGGGATCAGCACTGCTGCTCTCAGCCCTTCACAGGCCGGGCCTAAATGGATTGACCTGACCTGGTTCCACCAATTCCGATCAATAGGCAACGAGCCAAAGCCATTGACTCACACTGCTATCTGCTGGCTCACCCTGGGGGGACACCGGGCTCTGAACTATACATCATGCAGCTTTTGCAGGGATGTAAATGCTGCCCTGTGCTTGTCTCTGAATTTTAGAGCTGTATGTGTTTGCTGCAGTCTGGAGTTTAATGGGCCTTGGTTAATATTTCAATGCAGCTGAAGTAGACCGAAGAGAATATAAGAGCAGAGAAGACATCGGTGGAGAACAGAAGGGAAGAGGAGGAGAGTATAAAATCAATGTTTTTCAGCTTTTTATGTGTCACACAATGTGTCATGAAATGGATGAATTGATTTGTCATTAAAGATAATTTAAATCAGCATTTGTATGCCGTGCAGAGGCAGCCACTGCCAGAGAAAAGATATATCAGCTTTGACGTAGCACTTTAACTGGCCTAGTTGTTTAAAAGCGGTGTCTAAAAATAAATATGACTGTCGCTAATCCCTTTATAATGTCCCTTTCTGATTAAAGCGAGCCAAGTTTAGCTCCACGAGATTCAATTTTTGACATCTGCTACTAGGTCTATGTTCAGAGAACTTTCACACAGACAAAACACACCAGATTTTTAATAAAGAGCCAATAAACTGTAGGCCCATTTATCCATCTACCAACAGTACTAGCTTGGTGAGGTGTAGTGCTGCTCCATTTATTCCTTTATCCATCAATCGCTTCAACTCTGAATCTTTCATTCACATTGTCTAAAACTATCCCTTCATCAATCCATTATCAATGGGTAAGTCCTTTCTTTCCCACTTCCCACTTCTCTCTTCTTCTATTCATCTTTCCACCTCCAACATCCATCAAATTGTCTTCCTATGTCTCATTCATTTTCCTTTTTGTAATCTCTCAGTCTTTTTCTTGTTCATCTTGTCAATTTTACCTCCTCCATGACTCCTTCTGTGGAAGAGGACTGTGGATTTGGTCCCCCATCACTTCCATTTGAAGCACGTAGGAAGGGATCTTTTAATGATCAGTATGAAAAGGAGTGATGAGCACAAACTGTTTCAATGTACATATGGGCATGTCAGTATTGTTTTAAAACACATTTGAAAAAGTGTGAACGTATCTTTTAATTTGGCTCATCTTCATGCTTCTTCAGAAACGATACGAATGTGCAAAAGGGCCTTGTAGACCTCATTTACACCTGGCATTAACATCTATATGTATCTGAATATCCCATCTGGACAAGGAAAAACACATGGAAATGCAAGATGCAAAATACTTTGTGATTGGAATGCAATCAAATTGGCCAGACAACATCTGAAAGACTGCATTGTGATCAGATCTCTGTCAGGTATGAATGCAATCTGTACAGCATGACCTCGTTATTAAGAAAGAAATCTGTCCACCTAACTCTGCCTCTTACTGCTAGCTTATGCAATCCCAGCAAAAGCTACAAGTAGTAAGTTTCCCGTCACAAAAAGTGATTTAAAATGATTAACAGCCGTCCATTGAATTGTTTCCCTTAACCTGGGACCTGGGATCGATTGTCATATCCAGATAATCTATCAGATACAGATCACATGCTCATAGCAGGTGTCATTGGGCCATAGTGCCTGGTTTAGTTCTTGGATCTTCTTAGTTCCTGGAACTATTTGGTCAAATAGGGACTTTCTTTTCTCTCACTTTCCATTTCTTTTTCCTATCTTTCTCTCTTTCTTCTCTTGCATTTCTTCCCTCATCTCTCTCAACTTTAGTTTTGTTTTCCTCTTCTGTCAACTCTCTGTTTCTTCCCCAGCTGTCTTTTTCTTTTATGGTGAAATCTATATTTTCCGAACTTTTTCTTGTCATCTTTTTCTTTTCCCTCCTCTTTATTATTACTATTATTAGTGTTTCTACCAATGCTGTTTATATTGCAAGAATGAGAGAGTTTATAGACAAATGAGTAGAAAAAGGGACGAAGGAGCGATAGATGAATTGTGCTGGAGGCTGAGGAGTGGTGAGTGTTATAACTCTGCGGTTGCTCTGGTGATGTGTATTTGCCTGCGTGTGTGCGTGTGTGTGTGTGTGCTGCTGAAGTAGGAGTTTTACAGTGGAAAA